>OMLM01006251.1:11062-54379 GCA_900302695.1 Helostoma temminkii | reverse complement strand
ACAATGTTTTATTGTTTCGAATGTAATCTCACTAGTGAGATGCTTTGTTGCATGTCAGCTTCAGTGAAGTGGCTTTATTCCTCCTAATTTAGGATTAAGAAAGTGCAATGACGTGCAACAGCTCCTCTGGCCAAAAAAAAGAAAAAAAGTCATCCTGTGTGCCAAACTATGCCCAGTTGGAAGCGTCACTGTCCTTTAACAACAACAACCCAGCCAGAAATCCTACTGTGTGCTGGTAAGTAAGATAGTAGATGTAGATGTGGATGTGTTGTAAACAGATAAAAGATTGCTTGACTTCTATTGCTGCCCTGTATCTGTTTTCATTGTTGTTTTATGGTTTCATATTTGGGAAGAGTAAACCAAGTACATTTTTCCTTCACAGCTAAAAAAAAACAAAAAAAACAACACTTGTCAGTCAAACTAGGACTGGCCTTGAGCGAGGTTGTGGCAGATTACCTGAGAGGATGGGCTGGATGGTGTAAGAGACTGATGACCAGTTGTGGATTTCCACATTGTTTTATATCAACTGATGCAGCATTTTGAGATCAAGCTAATTGGCTGAAATAAAACCGGGGCGACATAGCCAACATGCAAACACACGTTCACCTTAAACTTTGGGCCCCTGACTATGTGTAATATGAGCAAAGTATAGACCCACATGTAACAACAGAACATAAAGAGCACAATATGACCCCTTTAATGTATCTTGTACATTCAGATGAGTTTAGGTAATTATGCTTGCCGGAGCGTATAGTCACCGAGAATATTATAACTACTATGCTGAGAGTATTATAACTGTAACAGATTCCGACACATATTTCTTCATCCTGTTTGACCTATGTCACCGAAACCATCATTCTGGAGGGATGCCCAAAAATTATAAACAGCAGTGCACCTATAGTCACAAGTTGAACACAAAACTATTCAATCCAGCATTCTTTATAATATTATCATTGTCGCTTAGGACCCATTGGAAGAAATGTTCCTAACAAGCCTGGACTTGCAGAGGATTTAGGAAAAGCCTGCTTTTCCACCACCACTTCATAACGAGTTAACATTCCTTGACAAGTTGAGGTATCACCTCATGTAATAATGACTTCCTGTTGCAAGTTACCATATAGCAATGAATGCATCCCCTTCATTTTCTATGTAACGTACACGCATTCTTTTGCGATGACAAATAGATGCTGGTCTGTTTGGTTTTTAAAACAGGCCTGGTGGTTATTAAATACACACTGCTATGCTTGTCGCTAACGTTCGCACATTCCTGTAGAGATAGTGGATGGCGCCCACGCATCCCAAGGTCTGGAACAAGTGTAAGAAACCAAGCATATTTTGTGGATAGAAAACTTAAAGTAAATAAAATATCATTTATTTATGGCGTAGAAACTTCCTTACTTAGAAGTTTCTTGAGAAATGTTAATTAAAGGAGGCATTTTCTGAAAAAGCTCCTTCTCGTATGTAAATTACTGGACACAAACGCATATTAACAACACACTTAAATTTGACAAGATGTGGAAAAGTTCAGCAAACTCAAACAGAAATGGCTGCAAGCTGGAGCATACAACAAAACATTTTGTGACTCAGTTTGCTGTATAACCTCAATACTGCAATGCTCACAATGTATTGGAAGCTTGGAACAGAAACAATTATCTGACAGATTATTAATCCATCTATAAAACATCTGCAGCTACGATTTTGATAATGGTTTAGGCATTAGAATGGCAACATTTTACTGGTTTCAGTTGTTTATTCCAGTAAAATGAATATCTGAGTATATGAATTTATAATTCATGACGTTTATAATTAACCAGTAGATCATTATTCATAATTATAATAATACAAACATCAGTACACTATTATTAAATAAACCAAGAAAATAATCAGTAGATTGATCATTAATTAAAATAATTGCTGGTTGCAGTCCTATGCTTGCTTCTAAACATTTGCTTTCTTTGCAGAATCAGCCACACGTAAGCCTGTTAATCCATTCATTCTTCCACAGGACCTTTAAAAGTTGTGTCAAGGGGACACAGAAACACAGGTGGCAGTGAACAGGTCTGTCCACTATGCAGGCTGACCTAATGTACTGGGGAACAGACACGCCTATGCCTGCCAGGACATCTGACCCTGCACAAGCTCAAGAAGACGACAAAAGATGAAGATGACTCTTGCAACTTAATTACAAAATAGTTAGTTATAATGTTTTGCATGTGCATGTTTTCTCAACAATTATAACAATTTATTTTATAGTCAAGTTAAACAAAGGACCCATGTGCCTTCCATTCCCCATATTTAAATTCCATCTTTCATCAATTACTCTGTAATAGAAATTAAACTAAAGTGCATCAAACTATTTCATATAAAATAAAATCGAATAAAGTAAATGAAAACATCAAAACAAATGATTATATCAATAGCTTCCCTTAAATTGTATTTCTCATTATTGGGTTAACTGAAAAGCAAAGATAAAATCTGTAACACACACTTTGATTGTGAAGTTAATTCAAAGGTGCATTCACCATGGATCACTTCCCTCATATAAAGCATTGGAAAAAGCCATTTACGTGCATACCTGCAAACTCCTGTTAACACCCTGAGGACGAAGCACCTGTTCACTACGTACCTCCCAGTCACATGAGCTGCAGTGTCTAAGTGATAAATATCTATAGTTTCAAACACTACATCTCATTCCAGCAAGTCATGATGTACAGGACAGTTTGGAGGAAGATGGTTTAAGTTTGCGCTACTATAGAATTAACCCAGCATCACATATATATCAAATACTATGCCTCCCCGACTGTCATCCACTGAGGAATACACAAGAATTGTCCTGATTACTCTTTCTCTCTTTTCAACATTGCAACTGTCACTTTATGTCGCAATTAGCATTTTACAGCAGAAATCACCAGGGTGCAGCGCAAAGCAAACAAATATGGACGACATGATTCTGCAACGTGCCAGACAATAAAAACAGAGGAAAACTTTTCCTGCAGATTTAACAAAAACTGAAACAAAAACAAAACTTTTATTAATTCAGATAATTGGTATGGTGTCAAATAAACGCAGCGAACAATTAAAATTAAATGCCAATCAAATATCAAATGTTAGTGAAGAACCTAAATAAATGTCTTAGCCTTGATTCTTGATTTGACTGCAATGGGAGAAGCTGATGGGATTCCTCTGGCTTTAGCCCCTCTGCTGATTATCAAACTTTTCATCATCACTTTGCCTCATTTCATGTTCACGTCGTCCAGATAACAGCCGTGACAGGTTTAGAGTTATTAAAATGTTCTTTTACTTGCACACCTTCATTTCAGCTAAATCATGTCACCCTCCACCACCATCACAGCTCACAGGCATTTGGCAAAAAATTTTTTTGCCAACACTTGCTGTGGATGCAGTGACTCAGCAGTGGCTCACATGATTTTAACTTTTGAAACATGAAAAAAAACCTCTGCTGTCAGAAACAGTAGCTCACACCCTTCACTGGCCAACCTTTGTTTTCCCCACAGCTCCTGTTATAGAAACTGTTGCTGACGTATTATGGGCCACTCTGTTCCTCCGTCACTGCTGCACTGTCACACAGAAAACAGACAAAAATACCATCAGTGTTAGTCAAGATCGTATCTTAAGGCTACGGTGTGTTAATCATTAGTATTCTGGGATCAGAGTGAGCTGCCCAGATCCAGTTAAAGATTCAGATTAATTATATGATTCTTAAAAGGAAATAGACTTATGTGTCACCTTCATGACTTGTAGTCACGTTGTAATGAACAGAAAATAACTGGATTGATTTGTGGCCAGTGGCGACAGGACACTGCTCTAAATCAGACATAAGAATTCACTGGTATCTGAAGGTTAATTAGACTGATCAATATCTGCACAACAACAACAACAACAGTAAACGAGCTTGGATCAATCCCAGCTCAATGGCACAGCCTACTGGCGGAAAACTAACTCAACCACTTAAAAAAAAAAAAAAAAAAAAAAGAAAAGTAGTATGCGCTACAGCTAAAATCATTATTATTATTATTATCATTATTTATAATTTTACGTAAAATTGTCAGTCACGTGATGCGAACGTAGCGTCGTGCGTGGGGACGCACGAAAACGCGAAACAAGTCAACAAGGAAGTGAGATGCTCCTCTTTCCAAAGACGGTATCTTCTACAACCCAGAGCCAGACAAACACAAAAAAATGAGCCATGAATCCATAAGGTCAAAGCGACAATATGTAATATATAGTATCTAAGTGTTTGGCTACTTGTAATTATAACTAAACTGCCTCTAAAGACGAACAGGATGAATATCACCAGAGCCGACGGAAGCTCCTACACGGTGAGACACTCAGTTGATAGTTTAGCTCTTATCAGCCCTTTGTTAATAGTTTAGTTTTCATTTTTATTCACATAGCAGTGTTACAGGGTGTTTTATGTATCTATACTCTGTTTCTTTTTACGCATGATCATTCATATTATTTTTAAAAAAATACTGTATCATTAGAACTGCAGCTGTACATATAGAAAATACCATAATGTTAATGATAATGAAGTGGGAGCATGTTTTATAAATGTATAATGTTCAGATTGAATGACACATTTACTATGGGTAATGTTATTTGACCCTAACTGAATTTAATATGTTTCCTCTTTAGGAAAATCTCATTGGGACTTTACTAGCAATTTGTGGAAATGTGGTCGTCAGCATCTCCTTAAGTGTTCAGGTAAAAGCTCTCTCAGATTTATTCTGGTGTCTGCTATGACAACCAGGACTCCTGTTAGAAAAGTATTAGATAAGTTAGTAGCTTTAATCTCCAAATTGGACTAGTTTATTCATCTTACACAAAAGCTCAGTGTAAACACAGCATCAGGATCACCTGGTTAGACTGAGCCTTTTGGGCGAGGCTGTCATTGTTGTATGTATCAGCCTTCAGTATACAATTTTATAGATGTAGCACTAGACAGATGTTACTTTACCATCATACATTAGTGTCACTGTGTATTTCCCACCCCTTCCTTACTTCTAACTTACAATATCTCTATTACAAAACCCCTTTACCTTGTTTGTTTAAAACTGTGCTGTGTGTTTGCTTTAAGCCACATGTACTGCATAACATTTCCTGTTTACCTGTTCACCTGCTTACTTTTCACACACAGAAATACAGCCATGTGTCATTAGCCGGCACAAAGGACCCACGTGCTTTTTACCGCACTAAAACATGGTGGTGTGGTTTTGTACTGGCCTGTGTAGGGGAGGGAGCAAACTTTGTCTCTTACGCCTTTGCCCCTCTTGCTCTTGTGGCACCTCTTTATGCAGTGTCTATTCTGAGTAAGTATTATAATTCTTAATGCATAATATGTAGGTGGTAATGTGGAGATAAATTGTCATCATAAGGTGCATGCAAATTTCCATACAGAATAAATGAAATTAATATAAATTCTATATTAACATCAATTTGCATTATGCTTTTTTTTCTATTCAGCAAGCTCAATATTGGGTCTTATTTTTCTACGTGAGAAATGTAAGCCAAAGGATTTTGCAAGTAAGTTCAGCTTACATGTCTCACTGACACTTGAATGCAAATGACACTGAACTTGTATCATTGCATGCAAACTCTAAATCAGCCTCATGTCACTTGACAGACTACATGCTTTTTACTTAGTAGCTGTAATAACTAAATTACACATTAAAAGCATATGCTCATGTACAGGATATATTTTTGTGGAAATAATACAATGACTTTGCATATGATATCTGAAGGTTCTGCTCTGCTGCTTAACTAAATGTTCTAACATTAACAAGTACTGATTTGTTTTTAATTAGCTGTGTACTGTCATTTCAGAGCGCTATGGGTTGTCCTTCCTGGGCTGTATCATAACCATAGGAGGAACATACCTCTTTGTGGCATTTGGACCAAACTCTCACGAAAAACTCCAAGCAGAAAACATTGTGACACATATTATAGGATGGCCCGTTCTCTTGTATCTGGTAAGATATTTTCATTTACTGTGAAACGTATGAGGGAATAGACTCTGTAAATATGTGTTTCCTGCCCTCTATTGTTCTTAATTTCTCACCCAAGCTCAAAAAATGGATATTAAACAATTAATTTGAGTGTAGGAACTAAATATGTATGGATAACTTGAGGCATATTGTATTTCTTGAACATAAGAAGACAGATATATGAGTGCTAGTGTGGGTAAATTCAGTTACACTACACCTATTGTACTTATGATTCAGTTATTATTCCAGTATTTTAAAGCAATAATAAAACCCTACTTGCTCAGATTTGGTGACTGCCAGAGATGTTAAATTAACTCAGGGTTTTTTTTTAGGCTGTAGTGCATCATTTTAGTTAAAAAATAACCTTATGATTGAGTCAGTGTGTTTGTGAAAGCTTTCCATTCCTGTGTTTGTGCCTGTCCACCTAGCATAACTTATATAAATGTACATACTTTACTCAAAGGGCAACTACTGTCAGTCACATTTAGAAAGGCACAAGTGAGCGCTAACTTAGGTTGACAATAGCAACCAAAAACAAACTGTAACAAGGCTCTGTGTTTATTTGGTTTTCCACCTTTAGGAACAAACTTACACTGACCAGCAGATTTCCCAGCCTCCCTGACCTGTATTCTAATTCTGCACAAATACTTCTCTCTAGCTAATCCATTATTTATTATTATTAAGCCTTCATGTATTTCTCTATGTTTGTTATATTTGAGATCAATTATGGTGTTTATTGTTGTCATCTTTATTAACAGCTCCTGGAGATCATTACGTTCTGCCTGCTTCTGTACTTCTACAAACAGCGTAATGCTAACTACCTTGTTATTATTCTGCTGCTGGTTGCTCTGCTGGGTGAGTCTGTGGCATTAAAGCCTGTAAAGGCAAGTCATTATCATACAATAATAGATGATACATATTAGGGCGTTTTCACACCTTAGTGTGTTTGCATTGGCCCGAATCATTTGAGAAATTTGTAAACTTGTAGCATTTTCCACTTGGTTTGGTTTCATTTCACACAGAGAAAAATCCAAGTGCACCTAATTGTGTCATGCTAGAGCATCCTCTCTGATTATTGGTCAGATGTGTTTGCCATTTAGACCAAAAAGTAAATACAGGAAGAAGGTCTTGTGTTCTGGGCTTCTACTGTTGTTAATGTACGATGTACTACGCGGCTCAGTCGTTCCTCTGTTGATTGTTTATTACGCTAAATCACTTACACAGTCGTCCAATCAAATGTCTGCACGTCCTCATGACCCCACATCTGACCATTTATAGCTTTTGGTCCTGCTTTGGTTCAGTATGTTTTCTCGTCAGGACGACTGTATCAGAATTCCTTAAATGATTTGGATTGAGACCACCTCTTTTTGGGGGTCTCCGTGTTCACACCAGACAAAACTAACGACTCCAAGAAGGAAAACGAACTTAAGTTTGATTTAAACTAAAGCCAGTAGGCGTGAAAGCATCCTTAGATGCAAAAACAGCACCTAAGCTGTGGTGAAACACTTTATAGTTTATTATTTGCTCTGTGTTTAATTAACTTTTTTCTTTGATGCAGGCTCTGTCACAGTGATTACAGTGAAGGCAGTGTCGGGCATGTTGGTTCTCACCGCTGAGGGAACCATGCAGCTTAACTATCCGATCTTCAGTGTTATGTTTGTGTGCATGGTGGCTTCTGTGGTCTTTCAAGCCAGGTACTGGAAATTCAAAAATGGAGCATTTACTCACTTCTTTACTTTAAGGGAGGAAAATATTAATCCTAATCTTTCAACACATTTCCTTAAATAGTCATTCTTTTTCGTTTTTGTCTTCATAGATTTCTCTCCCAAGCTACTAAGCTGTATGACTCCTCCCTGATTGCCAGTGTCAACTACATCCTCTCCACTGTCTCTGCTGTGGGTGCTGGTGAGTTGTGTCACTTTTTTTTATCTGGGTTTGTTCTGCACAGATTGCTGCTGAGTTAAAAGGAAAAGAATCAAAAAAAGATTGGAATAGCAGGTGACTGCAGTTTGTTGCCCAGCAAATTAGAAAAGAATCACAACACAGAAGGCATAAGAAGTTTTCTTTCTCTCTTATCATTCTTATTTCTGTTTTTCAGGAGCTCTGTTTTACTTAGAGTTTAAGAATGAAGACGTCCTTCACATCTGTATGTTTTTGTTGGGGTGAGTGTTCATCTATCACTGGTCTTTTCCCTGAAAGGTAGTTTGACATGTCACAGTAAGAAGTATGATAGTTCATTATGCCATACCATTACTACACATAGAAAATGGAGGGGATTTGTGATGACTTACTGGACACTGATCATTTTGTACCTTTTAAAGGTCTGCATTGTGCTTCTTGGGAGTCTTTCTCATCACCAAAAACAGGAAAAAGACCAAGGCCTTTGAGCCATATGTCACTATGAATATGACTAACGGTTTGTATAAACTTTACATTAATGTCAAAAATTAAAGCTGCGAAAGATAAGATTTTTATGAAAGTGCATTTAACTTATAATTCCCAACAGGGAAGATTCATGCAATTCAACAACCTATTTGATTTAAACTCTGCAGGTTTGTTATAAACTTTGCACAACATGTCATTTCCATGTTTAGGTATCCCGACAATTCATGACAAGGGCCAAGTGGTTCAGCCAGACTTTAATGGTTCATTCTCCTATGGGGCTCTGGTCAACAATGATGGAGTTGCTCCTGCACCTCTACCAGTCAACCTGGAACAACCACCAGTCCGCTCCAGATCCACTGATTCATCTTACAGCGAATCAGAGCTGAAAAAGGATTAGAGACCAAAATTAGAATCATTATTTTTGTTTCCTCTCTACTTGATCCGACTGTAGGCAACATTTAAGGACCTTGAAAGGCCAAGATGGGTACGTTCAGTTCTTTTCACATGTGCACAGGACTGATCTCCAGCCAAATACAGGTGTTCACTGTGTGTTTAAAACATTCCTCTGCCTTGCACTCCTCTCCACACCTTTTCCTTTTTAAAATTTCTAAACCAAAACGGAATCTTGAGAAGCTTGAATTAGGCTTTTTTAGAAGGTTGTCAACCTGAAGCTCCTGGATGTTGCAGTGGCTTCAGAAATATGAAATAAGCTGAGAGTGTTGTGCCTTGACATGTACAGTCAGGACTGACTTCCATGAATAAGAAGCAATTTTGTTCTCACTCTCTCATTATTAGGAATGTACTGTAATCTGTTCTTCCACCGAGGATTTTGAAGTTTCTCCTCAGTTCCAGGTTGTTACCAACAATGTAGCTGCAGACTTGTTCAGAATACTTGCCAATGAACATTTTGACTTTAAATATCTGCCTCTGACTTACATGTGGGTTTTTTGGTCCACAACTTTCTGCCTCTTGTTCTCGGGATTTAATCGTATTAATGCTGTTTCGGATATTACCAAACAGTGGGTGCAGTTGTTTTCATTTATTGTAACCTATTTATTAATTTTCAAGTTTTTCTTTTCACGTGCCTTGAAAAGTAGCTTTGCACTGGAAACATTACTGTAAGATGGTACATAATCAAGAAGGTGAGTGATAAATCACTCTTAACAGATTAATTATTAAAAGGCAGCTGTAATCTATCAGTGCCTGCCTGCGTAAGAAAACAAATCATAATCATTTGCAAACACTAAAGTTTTAAGTTATAAAAAGGGAAGTAAAACAAATAATAAAATATGTAAAATTTAAGTTGTATATATGGTTCAGAAGTTAAATATAGGTTATAGGTGGGTTTACATTGATTCCTTGGAGTTTTGACAAATCCTAAAATAAAAGTATAGAAGTATATACTGTTCTTAATGCTGCCTATTTACCATGTTTCTTTTCGGTACTGTGTAATTAATTAGCCTAAAGTGTTGTTGAAATAAATTAAATAACCTTTAATTAATGAATAGCTTCATAAAATTCTGTGCTTTTAAACACTGATAACCTCCACATGCACCTCTGCATTTCTACAGTGTTAATGAAGTAAAGGTTGACACAGTCTAGATGCCGTAGTATTTAGTACATGGTTACTTTCACAATATGGCTGAGGAATCACTGAAATGTATATAAATGTTCAACCTGCGCATCATTGTGTAAACCATCTGAATTCTGCCTTCCAGTGAAACAGCTTTTAAAACATCCCACTGTAAAGTTTTCTACTGTAAATAATATGCAATCTGGTGTCTGTCTGTGTAATCTAGTTTGGTGTATCTGGAGTGATAACTATTTAACAATAAATGTGGCTACAGCACAGTGAAGCCTCTGCCTCTTTTCAGAGATGAAGGGTCAGATCGACTTCACTTCAAGCCCTATTGACCCACCCAGCTTGTTTGTGAAACCTTGTTACTTCAATAATCAGGTTGTGCAGGTCTGTAATTTATCTAGAAACATTACATATCTTTATTTGTCACTACCTTATTTCTTTACAGAGAAGTAGAGGCTGATTGATCTTCGCCTGTATTTCATATGAAACCTGTGTGCAGCAGGGCGAGCTGTGTGACTTTCCTGCTGGATCGCCACCAATCTTGAAGCAGAGCATCCACCCCTTTGCTGCAGCCTCATTGGTCGCTGCGAGCCTCCGCTGTCATTTCATTGGTCTCACCTGCGGGTCCTGATGCAGGAGTAGGCTGCATCACTTAGTGTCCCATAATCCAGTAACAACAAACACGGTGGCGTCTGACAGAAGCATTAAAACACCAGAGCAGCTTCCATCTGTCTGATTAAACAAAGTCACTTGAAAATCCTGCGTGTAGTCTTTGCAATGGTTTGTTTCGGCCGCTGTCACTGACACTGGCGAGGTGAGTAACAGCATTTGCTTTGGAAACGATTCAAAATGACAGAACAGTAACTTCAACCACCGTGTGAGCGAAGCCATGACTGTGGTAACTTATGTATAGATTTCCTTCATGTCACAGTTTGACATCAGTATTTGGTTTTGGAAACGAAAGCAGCGCTTCCTGTCATCAGACCCTCTCCCAGTTATTCTGCACAGGCACTGAGGTAGAAACAGGGATTTCCTTACGCGCAATGGAAATGTTGATGTCACGATCCTCTACATCCACCTACACTGAAGACGTGATGTCATGGTGTCATTGCTTTCTACTGCTCTATTTTTATTTTACATTTATGCGTGGATATTATGGAAGCATACAGGTTTTGGTTTTTAGTCAGTGTCCACATTGTATTACTGCAGGATGTTTGGGATCTGGTAGATTTTAAGATTTATATTTAAATTATGATGACAAGTGTCAGCCTTGCATATGGAGCACTAGGTGGCGCTCTATCTCCATTATTATTGGTGTAAAACTATACCTTTGGATATAACTTTATTAAGATTTGAAACATTTAGTTGATCATTGCCTTCTTTCATTGTGTTTTATCGCTGATTCGTCTGTTGTTCCACATTTGGTCACAGTTCATCCATTGTAAACTTATTTACAATCAGTGATTTTGGACAAAACAAACTTATTAGATTTTATAGACCAATAATACATCAGTTGAGAATATAATGAATCCAGGTTGATCCAGAATGAATCATTAGTTGCAGCCCTAAATATGAAATATTAAGGACTTAATGTGTAGGTTTGTTGCTTTGAAAGAAAATGGGAAGTTTGTGTTTGTGTGTGGCAGCAGGTGGTTTTCTGATAATCACCAGCCACGTATTTGTTCCTCATCTCTTCTTCTTTTCCTCTTTCTCTCTCCTTTTCCTTCCTGTTTCTCTTTATCAGTAGTACTTGAGTGTAACCCTGTAGTCTTCACGCACCAGTACATCCAACTGGTATATTCACCTTAACCCTCAACTTCCAATCTGTTAACTCCCTCTCCCTAGCTTCCAGCCTCTGTGGTTCCTGTCTGCAGCTTCCTAAAAGGCTTCAACATGCTGCGAGAGAGCTCTAAGGCATGGAGTAATGGCTCAGAGGCCTACAGCAGCGATCCTGAGGAAGATGAGGAGGAGGAGGAGGACATGGTGTTTGGGGAGAACGATCAGGAAAGCGTGGCAGAGGAGATGATGGATCTGAGTGATCTCCCCACAGCTCTCTTTGCATGCAGCGTCCACGAAGCTGTGTTCGAAAGCGACGCGCACAGGGTGAGAAGGAGCATAATCACTTTCTGGGTTGTATGTGTGTATCGCTGTGTGTGCGTTTGAGTCATCCCGCTGAATGTGTCAGCACATCCGAGATTCAGAGCCCAGCAACACGTGCATGATGTCATCCACAGCTTTTGCTCCTGTCTGTCGAAGTCCAGTCACGGTCTCAAGCTGCGCTGCTGATTGCTCAACCGCAAAGACACAGCCACACACACACACACTTACACACTCACACAAACAAGACTGATGCTGTTATTTTTTGCCAGGGAATATGAATGCAGGGCAATATGAGCCACACTGTGTTAAGCCAAATTATGTGCATATGCATATCACCTCATGCAGCGTATTATACATGGCCATTTACACTATAAATGTGGCAACAAGCCTCATGCAGAAGTGCTTATACAGGCATGTTGCAGTTACGCTATATATTAACTCTGTTACAGCTTTATCAGACTCCTCACTTGAATCACTTGAATGTTTGCAGGAAAAGGGTGCAACAAGGTTTTTTGTCCTATCATCTCTTCTTCCCCCCTGCTGACATGCTTCACATCTCTTTTCCAGTCTCCTGGTCTCTCATTCTCTGTTTGGTCTATCCATCTATCGTCCTCTGCTTATTCTCTACTGTACTGTCTCCATAAGTGACCTACCACATCTTCTGCTTTTCTCTTCTCTTTCTGGTCACTTGCATGTTTACTTTATGCTTTCATGTCATCCCTTAGTTGCTTTAATGACACCCTTTCTATGTCTGTATCTGAAGCATTCTTTATTTATCCTTTTCATAAATGTAATTTGAAGGCAGAGAGGCTAAATATGGCACATGCACAAAATCCCTTTAAATGAATCACTCCTGCTTTGTGAGTTTGCTGTTTGTACACCCATTCCTCCCAGCAACGGAGCCTGCCCCCCTTCCCTTCCCTTCCCATTTCGTTTTGCCTCCTCACTTCATTACAATTCACACTCCGGCTTTTAAGTGGAAATGCCACCCACACATCCTTCAGTCACAGCATGTCAATAGATTGTTCTCCATATGATTCAGTTAAATGAGCTGGCCCAAAAATAGAAATTTTGACATTTATTTAAACTTTGAAAATGAGGACAGGGTGGGATGAGGTATAAAAAAGAGCAGGTTGCTTGTGATGTTTTCAAAGCATGAACGACTTTATATGGTTGTTTTTGGCTTGTAGCACCGTGGTTTGACTCTGCTAACACACATATACACACTCACCAGGAGTCAAACTTATTCTGAAATTTCCTAACTGCTGAATACTTGACACCTCCACACTCAATGACTGCATCCTCACTGAAGAACAGGGACACAGCAACCTATATTTCTGTGTCTTTGGGCTCTTGGCCCTCTCCCAACACTGACATTACCTCCTGTTTCTGTCCTATTTGGCCTCCATACAGGAGGATGGGCTGTTTCTGTAATCACAATGTGCACTTTGAGAGGGGGAGGGAGGAAAAGAGAGAGAGAGAGAGAGAGACCGACATATATGTCTCCATATTTATAAGATGCTCTTAACAGGCTGTAAAAGCCTTTCCTTTTCTACTGCATTAGTGAAAAGAAACTAAAACCTAGTGGCACACTTTCGCTTTTTTAGCTGTGGCATTTTGTCCCCTTGACCAGCTTTTAAGTAAAATAGAGAGATGCTTATTGTTTCTTCAGGGAGTTCAGCTGAGGTCTGTTCATCTGAATCAGGCCACCTGTTCACTGGAATAATTGGGTTTGTTATTCAATTTCTTATTAAAAATAATTATTCATTCATTTCCTATCCTTAATATCCTTACACCACCATTTTTCCTGTTATTGGTCATTGGAGTGCTGGAGCCAATCGCAGCTGTCACTGGGTGAGAGGTGGGGTGAACATATAGAGACAGACGACCATGCACATTCACATCCACACCTATGGGCTATTTGGAGTCTCCACTTAACCTAACTGCATGTCTTTGGACTGTGGGAGGAAGCGTGAGTAACTGGAGAGAACTCAGGTGCTTCTTGCTGTTAGCAACAGTGCTAATCAATACACCATATTGTTTCAATAGAAATATTGCATGTGTTTATAAAAAGCAGTTATTTACTTTTCACTTTTCTGTATTGAACTATTGAAACAAAAGGTACAATGATGTAAATAATATACAAAGTTAGCTACATGATCTATTTAAAATATTGCTAATAATCCTACCCAAACCATAAAAATTAGAAGACAATTCACACATCCTCCGATGCTAACCAGATTTTACAAGAGTAATGTTATGATTGTGATTAGCTTGCTCAGACTAATTTCATTGGGGCCTGAAGAATGATCAGCAGAAGAATTAACAGTATTGAGCAGAGTGACACAGCTGTAGCCAGTATGGCTTTTAATATTAGCATGGCTCATCATCTACAGGACCCACAATAAACAAGTGGATACAAGGAGTTTTGCATATCTGGATTTAGGCAGTTTAATCCATTGTTCCTGGCAGATCCCCTAAAGCTCCATCAGATTT
This sequence comes from Helostoma temminkii, assembly GCA_900302695.1. Classification (NCBI taxonomy): domain Eukaryota; kingdom Metazoa; phylum Chordata; class Actinopteri; order Anabantiformes; family Helostomatidae; genus Helostoma; species Helostoma temminkii. The sequence goes on along the minus strand of OMLM01006251.1, from coordinate 39,811 downwards.
GATGAGAAGCATGTGTAAACTGCTATCTTCAGGTCTCTTGACAGATGTTCTGTGGGGTTTAAGTCTGGTCTTTTGCCAGGCCACTGAAGGACAGTTAGAAACTTGTCCACAATTTGGCTGTGTTATTGGGTTACTGTTGTGCTGGAAAGTTTTTATTTATCTTTTTCAAGCCACAGTCTCTAGCCTTGTGCACCCTGCAGCATTTTTTCTTCAAGGACATAATTTCTGACTAGTCACTTTGGCTGTGTCCAAAATCACTTTCTATTCACTATAAAGTATAATACAATATATAGTGCATTCACTATTTTGTAGTGGTGTCCCAGTGTTGAGTGAGAATTCTCATACCTAAAAATAGTGCACTGAAAATATCCCCCAACGAAACACTAAAAGTAGTGTACACTGCATTTACACTACTTTCTGTTAGAAGTCCCACAATGCACTGCTTAAAGATAAGAAAATGACTGTTGCTCAGCTCAAACAGTAATCAGTGATGACACAATATGTATGTAAGTAGTAGCCAGGTGATGAGTAGTGCCTGATGTCCGCTAATGCTTGGAGACAAATAAATATTTGTCTTGTCAGGACAGAGAATTGCTGGCTCTAAAGGTTTGGACCCTCACTGATGTAAACAGGGAGACACCTCGTAACATAACAGACCTCAGTATGACTCCATCGCCCCATATGACCTTAATAATGCACATGTAATAGAAAGTTATGCCTGATCAATATATAATAAATACATATATTACTATGTATTTTACTCTTGACCCTTGTATGAGATTAATTGCTATATTGTACTTCCCATGGCAACTTAATGTTGATCTTTGTGAGGGACACACTCATGGACATGGGCTGCATAGTGTAGAAGTAAAGACAGGGTTTTTGGTGCATTCAGACTACAGCAGTGTGCTGGAAAATGTTTTTCTCTTGGGTATCTCTTACTGCAGAGCAACTGTTTTGAATAGTATTTTGAAACCCTCATGTTTTTATAGGAATTGTAAACATTACTCCATCAATTACCTCTTACCAGCACCTCATTATCCTGTCATACGGAGAGCCCATCAATTCTGCTGCTGCTTGTTGTTTGTTTTGGACTTGTAGCCGCTGGCTAAGTTGTGGCTGATGCACTTAACATGGGGTCCTTTCACAATTTGATTATCAGCAGACTATTTTGGGTGTTTCCACTGGAGGTTGTTAAAAAGTTTTACTGTGTAGCCATCTGAAGTTCAAACCTTATCTTTGCAACAATTGCAAATACCTTTTTTTTTTTGCTCCACGTTGACTTTAGAAAACAAAGCTTCCAATCCTCTCTCCAGGTCTGCTCAGAATCAAAATGTAGTTTTTTGCCAAGTAGGTTTTCACGTACAGTACAGGGAATTTGTCTTGGTGAGTTCGTGCACAAGTGGTTACGATATAAAATGAACAAAACAAAGCACAAGTTATAAATAGATAATAATCATAATATACACAGCATGTGAGTCCTGGGGCCTGCAGTGTAAAGAGGTGAAATAATGTCATGCAGTAGTGGCAGCGTCTGTGCCAGTGTGGGAGTCTGGGTATTGTTAATTCTGGCCAGAGGGAAGTTTCTCAAACTGTTCATGACCAGGGTGGGAGCAGTCGGCCATTATCCTCCCTGCATGCTTCAGGGCCCTGTAGTCATGAAGTTCCTGCAGCGATGCTAGGTTGCAGCCAGTCACCTTCTCGGCTGAGTTGAGTCTGCTCTTGTCCTTGGCTGTGGAGGCAGTGGACTAAACTGAGATGGAGCACATCAACAATCATCTCCACTGTTTTTTGAGCATTGGGTTCCAAGTTGTTTTAACCACACCGGGTAACCACATGGTTAATTTCTCAACTATATGAAAACTCATCCTCAGAAATAAGCTCAATGAGGGTGGTGTTGTCTGCAAATTTCAGGATCTTGACAGACTGGTGGCTTGAGGTGCAGCTGTTGAAGAACACAGACTTGTGGGAAACCTTTGCTGATGGTTAAGGGATCAGAGATATTTACCCAGCTTCACAATCTGCTTGCTGTTGATGAGGAAGTCTGTGAATCTCCTGCAGGTGAGGTCAGCCACACTCAACTTGTCCTGTAGCAAGGCAGGGATGATGGCGTTGAATGCCGAGCTGAAATCAAAGAGAACTGTAGAATAGGATCCTCTTGCCCTGCCACTCCAGCTTCCTCCCACAGTCCAAAGACATGCAGTCAGGTTAACTGGGGACTCTAAATTGCCCGTAGGTGTGAGTGAGAGTACGAATGGTTGTTCGTCTATATGTGGCCCTGCGATGGACTGGCGACCTGTCCAGGGTGTACCCCGCCTCTCGCCCGTAAGGTGGCTGGGATAGGCTCCAGCACACCCCGGACCCCTGTGGGGACTAAGCGGTTCAGAAGATGAATGAATGAGGGCTCTATAATGTGAACACTACAAGACAGAATGACATAAGCTATTGATAAAAATAATTTTCAGCAGCTTATATTTTTTCTAAATGAAAAAATTTAGGGCAGTTTTCAATAGCTTTTTCCCTAACTTTCACTAACTGCATCTGATAGAATGTGCACCGTAGCACAATACTAACCATTATTTTACTGTAAAGTCAGATTGTGGAGAGATTTTAATCGTTCACAAGCTAATATAATATTGTACATCCCTAAGGCACCTTCAACCTAGCATCGCACCTTCAAAATCATTGATTATTCAGACTAACCAGGACATTATTTCTGGAAACTTAAAATGTAATTTTTTTTCAAAGCTGAAATTCCCATCACCTCCAGTGTATTAAGGTAGAGGCACATGTTTCGGAGAATTACAGTACATATAAGCACTTAAAACTTTTGCAATAGCCACTAACTGTTTATGGCAAAGATTTCCCAGTTGTTCCTCCCAGCGATGCATTAGCAGTGTAACGTGAGAGAGAACTGTAAAAAATGTGAAAAGTTGAATTGGTCCGGTGGATAGATTCTGTCCCACTTTACACTAATGCATTTGATAGTGTCAAGTGGAGCGATGAAACACATCAGGGACTAAAGATAGCATCACAGAGAATGTGAAAGCTGAGTGTGAGCAAGTATATGTGGATATTTTACGTGCACATGTGTGTATGTACATACAGTGTGTGCGCATGCTTGTGATTGTGATATGTTTGCATGTGTCAGACTACAATCTATTTTTGGGTGTTGGTCTTGGGGGGGTGAACGTGAGGGAGCGGGTGGTTGAAGGTCAGACGCGATGCACTGCAGAGTGAGTGAGTGCCGCTGGCCTCCTGCTCCTGCTGCGGCCTGGATATTATTCTGGTACACTAACCGGGGTTGTCTCACCAACCTGGTTTTGTTGTTTTGCCTTCTTTTATCACATAGAATAGAGCAGAGAACAATTTAAGACAAGCAGACAATGGAAAACTTTGGCTAAATTGAGTTGTTGTAGCACTCAGAGTATTTTGCACATTTATAAGATGTCAATGTTTTCTTTTGTAATGACAGCTTCCCACTTTTCTTTGTTAAACTACTCTTAAATTTTATACGTAGGACAGCTTCTAGGTTTTCCAGTAAATATCTGAACAAATACTGAAGCCACAGACTGTGCTACATCAAAATCTCTCCTGTTAATTCTGTTGTACCTCTCATGATATATGATATGGTGGACTAAATAGGTGACTTTTTGTAGGTTGACCATTGCACCCAACTTATTTCAATACACCACTTGAATTGCAGCACATAAACAAAACACTACTAAGCTGTGAGGAGATTACAGCATCTCCTCTGCCTGTTGCTCATTATGAAACTTACAGAGATTACAGTCATACCTGCAGCTAAATAACTAGTGGGATGGTCAAAGTTATTTATTTTGTCATGTCCCACTAGGAAAATCATAAGTGTAAATAGTAAAATAAGTGATGACCGAACTCCATTTAGCTGCAAAAGTGTTTGGGCCCCGATATTAGGTTCGCTGTCACACTGTCACGGCTCACTGGGGCACTTAACTAGTCTGGAGACACTGTCAATGTTGTTAACATCACCTGTGTTGTTAAAATGTCTTGCTGTGAAAAACAGCCCTGCTCTTATTAGTGCCTAGAGTCCAGTGACTTCCAGTAATTTACAGTTCACCTGCCTTCAGCTTAAGCAAAACAAAACACCTTTGTGGGGTTTGTCTTTCAAGTTGTTTTTTTTTTTTAACTTTGCAGCATGTTTGATACAGCCACTTTTATTTTGTTCTTTCAAATATAGAAACTAATATTAAATTAAATAATCACTTACTGTGATTTGGAACAGTGGTGTGAGAAAAGACGCTATTTAAAGCTTCACATAGAGCTCTCCTAGCTCTTGTTAGTCAGACAAATGTTCATCATTAGTTGCAGCGCTGCTTTCCCATTTAACTTTTCTTTGCCAAAAAAACAGTTTTGCCACCTACATGTACTTTTTTGTTGGTATTTATTTATTTATTTATTTATGCCGGTCTTTCTGCTGTTATGAATGTTCTACAAGGAGAAAGATCCCTGGGTTTTTTACATTTGCGCACAAAGTGATATCATAATGTTACAAGATCTCTTGAACACATTAGCCTGCTGTGATTAACTCGCAGTTTTGAAATATCACTTCTCACAGCCTATCAAAAACGGTTACATAAGACTATGATGTCATACTGTATTTAAAGACAAACATAGTTATAGTCTGATGGCCATCTGATGATGAAGTAGTTTAGTACACATGTTTTTTTTACTTTGACACTTGTACAATGGCACTCCTCACCTTCGGTGATCAAGCTTCAGGGAAATAAATATTTGCTCTTTGATTGTGTATAGCTGTTTTGATAAAAATGATGTCTTTTCTTCCATAACTCCGCCCTCAGCCATCACATGGGGGTTGATTATGAAACCATAAGATTTGGGTTGCTATGTAAGCTGCTGTTTTTATTTGTTCTGATTTGTGTTCCTGTGAGTCTATTTAAATCAACATTATTTTCTGGTTCAATCAGTCTAAAAAAAGAAATGTTCTGTGGCGTTTTTAAGAATAGCAGTTCAAAATACAGAAACGCAGTATGATCTGTTATTTAACAGAAGCATAAATGGGCTCTCGTGAATTGAGGCGTTACGGCAATCATGCAGTCCATGAAACAGAAAAAACATTCTGCAGATGATTGCTTGAAGGCATGAATGTGTAAAATTAAGGAGCTGAAATAAAGTCCCTTGCAAAAGGAAGTTCAGTTAAGCTGACTCTGAGAAATACATGAAAAGCAATCAGTTCTGTATGTGTCTATTCATATTGTATTTGTAGTCTAAAGATTAAAAATACTTGCATTGTGTTGTACATTTACAGTAAGTGGCTACTTGTGAAAATAGATATTTTACTTAATTTTAATATTTCTAGGTCCAATCATGCTTATTTCTTTTCTTTTACTTACTGAACTTTGTTGACATGTTGTGTGGCACCTGAGTCTGCGAAGCCTACTTCTCTGTGAGCTGCTTCTTGGTGTTATTTATTGGGAGAGTAAGTGTGGAGATCAACATTAAAATCAATTTCTACCGGTTGTCACTTGCTGAAAAGGACTATTGACAGCCTGTTGTTGTTGATTGTTGTCTCTGGACTTGTTTTTCACTGTTGTTACTTTGCTGGGGCAAAGGAAAAACAATCACGTACGTGACTCTCTCCGATTCCCTTTGGTTTACTCTGCTTCTTGTTTACTGCTGTTTGTCTTTATGTTTCATTTGATCATTTTCCCTTGAGTGCTTTTCTTCCCTGTCATTTAAGTCAGTCTCTGTCTGAATCTCACTTTCTCTGCCTCTCACTATCTCCATCATGTTGCATTGTTCTGTATACCCACATTAGTGACATCTGGGGGCCTGTATGGCAGTCTGCGCCTGTCATTTGTACAGCGTTTGTTTCTCTGATGGCTGCTTTTGCTTTGTCTGATTAAACTGTGGAAACTCTAGCATGACCTGTTTTCATTTGCAGTGTTTGCTTACGGATGATCTTCATCCTTACAAGTTTTCATCGCACTAGTTCACTACTTGTACTCATCACAGTTGCAATGTGTATCCCATGGCTTTAAATTAAATCTGTTTGAAGTGAAAGAATAAAGGGCTTTTTCTATCCTCTGGTGAAGTCTATCATTTCTTTCTCTCTCTTTGTTTGTCTGCCTCAGAAAATGGCACCCACATCTCAGAGCCCTGCGTTGTCTTCGAATCGTTGAGTCTGCCTCAGGTCCTTCCTTGTTCTTCCCTGTTTTTTTAAGTTTATCTGTATATGGGTGGGGGTATTCTAGCAGCAGCAATGCCTGCATGCAGGTCAGAGAGCCTGCCTAACCCATCCAAAGATTTGACCTGATTTCAAAGCAAAGCAATCAGTGGAGCCGTCAGCACGTGTTACTCTGTGCTTCCTCCTCTGTCTCGCGCCTCACGCTCTGTCCCGCTCACACAGCTACTGTATAAGGCAACTCATCTCTCCAGCTACTAAGCTTTTGGACTGAGTTAAAATGCTGAACAGCTGCTGGTGGCCCACCAGATGTGGGCTGTGATCCAAACACCATCCTATGCTGACAGTTTGTATTGCTGTTTGTAAACCCCTTTGCTCTGTACATACAGTATAACGGCTTCTTATTTACTAATTTGCATATTTATTAAAAACCTTTGTAGCAGCATTGTTTTATATAAAGCCACTTTTCCACCATAGCCAACAAAAACATTACATTAGGACAGCAAATAAAAATGGCCATCATACTGTCTTCTTGCCACAAACATTCATTTTAAGGTGTTTTTGTCAAGTCGGGACTACTTAATATGGCCATTTGATTTCCAGACTGGGAATACAGATTCACTTATTTTCATTACTGAACAAACTGTTAAATATTTGTACATCTAATGTAGTCTAGTAGTACAGAAAACAGTTCAAAACAAAGATCATTAATTACATTGATAAAGAATTTTCACAATTCGCTAATCGCAGGTTTTTCGTTATCATTCATTATTTATCATTGTAGTATCTGAATCAATTTGAGCAACAAAAGTTGACAAACCATACTTGTTTTGATGTTTGTTTTTGGGCACCTGCTACATTTAAGGTACTCATTCTAAGGACACATTTGGCCAGGAATATAAATCACGAATCAAATCACCGACCATACAGAAGCACACATGATGCTTGAAGTACCCTTTATCACCTTTTTGCATCTCTGCCCCATCCACCCCAAAACAATGTGGAATCCAGACAACATTTCTCAGTAGAAATAAACAAAACTGCTCATAATGTGACAGAACACTCAGACGTCCCATGATAACAGGCAAGTCTTTTATTAATTAAGAGAAATGAATTACAGTTGGAGTTGGCCGCTGAGAGTTGTCTGTCACAATTTATTAAAACTGTTGCCAGGAGTCATGTAAAAGTCTATCAACATTTTTCACACGCTGCAGCGGCCACACATCCTCCCTCACATTTCATCCTGTCAGGTTGTCTGCTGAGCTCCAGCCACCGGATAAAACAAGTTTCAGGCTTTGAGTGAGCGTTAATGGAGGCTACATGTGTTTGTCATTTACAGTTGATGGCTGGTGTGTGCTCGTCTTCAGGTGTTCATCTTGTCCTTTGCACCTGACAGTACCTCTCTATTTCTCTGTCTCTCTGGGTCGCTTTCTATTTTCACTTAACCCGCTCATTACTTTTATTCACTGTATTCACTGCTGCCTCTCTGGACTCCTCTGTTCTCACTGCACTTTCCCACCTATACCCTGTAGTTCTGTCTCTCTGCCCTGTAGATACTCTTTTATCCTCCCATCCCTCTGTCTCCCCCTGGCTCTCTGCGCTTGTACTTGGCTGCTTTCTTTATAAATAGCTTGGCCTAGATTACAGTAGCTGCATTGGCGCTGGCACCTCAAGTTGGTTTGACTGGGCCAAGTGAGGTAGTCTGGTATAACAAGAGGATGGCAGAGAAGAGATGAAGTGTGCGTGGGATTGTATGTGTGTATGCACATGTGTGTGTGAGATGAGAGAGGATCACATGACCATCATCCCTGTGATTCTTCTCCCATCATATACACTTGCACAAACCCACATACAAACAAATGTTGTATCACTTATGACTGTGGGAACTGCTGTCATGTTTATTTGCTTTTCCACTGTGGGTGAATTCCTGTAGTGAATAAATGTTTGTTTAAGGTGTGCCTATAACGTAGGTGTGTTCACCTTTAGCATTCACAGATGATATGAAGTATATATTTACATGATATACATTAACTTACAGCATGAAATACACAAAACATGTGCATATCAGCCCACCAAGATGATCCACTGCCCTGATTTCCTCCCTGCTGCTCCTCTGCAGAGCTCCACTACAGAATACAAATTCTGCTCATCAGTGAGTCTGAGACACAGTGTCTCACCCTTTGAGCATCTCTGCCGCCTCCTCTTCTCATATCTTATAAAGTGCATCATGCATGTTAGAGACTGCCACGGTATATCTAGAGTTTTACTACTTGATTAACCATGTGGCTAATCTATTAATTTATGCTACGTTTAGATTAATTTGTGTTTACACTCACAGGAAGAAATGCCAGAAAAAGCCTCTTATATGTACATCCATTTAGATTGTCTCATTCATCAGAAGATGGAATATACCATCTTAGATTAGGGTGGATGCGAGGGTGGGAGATGAAGTGAAATGGTATGTTCCAGCTTCTGTTTGACTGAGCACACCCGATCCAGGTAGACCTAAGTGTATAAGGAAGGGGTAACTGGAATATAAACATTTGCCCTCGAAGGGCATTAATTCCCCACCCTTGCTTCAGAGGCTAGCTGTTTGACCCTGGTGCCAGACTTTGAGCTAAGCTAATATACAAACACAGAAATGTGAGTGACATTGATCTAACTAATCTAACCAGCAAGAATATGAATGACTATACCCTGCCACCTACCCCACTGTTTAAAATATTTATTAAAGTGATATTAAGGCTATGATCTTCTCCATTTTATAAGAATTGAGCATTTGCTTTTGTTCTTACTTTGATAGAATAAAAAACACATTCGAACGTGATGCTTTCCTACATGTAGACGTGTTCGGGCGTGCTGAGCTCCAACAGAGAGAACTGTGAATGAGGAGTAGAGAATTGAGAACAAGGAGGAGTAGGAGAGCTGCAGAATAAGGCAAGAGAGGACAAAAAGTGCTTTATCATCCACAGCAATTCATCCTACTTGCCAGCAGTGATAAGAAGGATCAGTGGAGTGCATCAATGCAGTGCTTCGATAGTCAAAAATATTTGAATATACATTCAGTACTCTTCATATCTACACCAGTACTAAACAGCAGTGGTCCCTAAGCTTTTTTCTTCTGACATAGGTTGATATAGGATCATTTTATGCAACACAGAGGAGAATTTGCTCCACTGCCTCTGTGAAAGAGTCATGTGATGAGCAGTGAGACTGTCCCACATACACAGAGGAGACACAGCATTTGTGACACAAGTACAACTGTCATACATTGTGTTCAGTATGTTAAGGATAACCTTGGTTGCACGTGGTTAAGTGATCAGACATAATGCTGCACTGGAGAAATGGGGAGACTCACAAAACATCATTGCATTTTGTTTTTATGTAGATTTTACATAGCATTCCAGCTTTTTTGGAATTTGAGTTGTACTACAAGCGCTATGAGAGGCACACATCAAAAGTTTAATCAGTTATCAATTACTTTTATCTATTACATTCAGCTTCAGTACAGCACCCTCAGCTGTAGAGTACTCCTGGTTGTGGCTGCTATACAGTTCAACTGTGGCACTTTAGTGGCATAGGTTAGACTAGACCCAGAATAAATGTCACGTTCAATACAGAAAGGATGGCTCTGAGGACCAGTCAGACAGACAGTGAATCTCTCCTATCGTCTGTAGACCCAAGCCTTTCCAACAAGATAAATAAATAATCTCAAACTTCAGTACGCTGGGTCTACATTAGATTTCATGTAGCAAAAAGTTACACCTGTCCAGCACCATCTTCTGGACTACTTACTAGCATGACTTGAAAGAACAAAATAATAAATAAACTTTAAGAAGATGAAACAGGTTGTTTTTCAGGCTTAGGCCAACTTGTTACAGTGCACGATATGTGCACGTATTTGGCATTTAGAGACTAACTGTTCCAGACTGGGTGACTGACTGATGCTGTCTGGTGGGGGAATGTCACAGTCATCCTCACATATCTTTCTCATGTTCTCCGTCTGCACAGCATGCACAAAGCCTGACACACAGAGACACAAATAGCCTTCACCACCTAGAGCCTTAATATTAATGGCTTATAGGCAATTTAGCTGTCTCTGCCGGCCTGGCAATTATTATTATGAAACAGAGGATGGAAGAACAGAGAGATGATCTGAGTGATGGAAAGAAGACATGGTTCGCTAGGATATTATGCAATGGTTTAATGTCTGTGTGAAATTCTTAAGTGATTGTTTTTTAGCTGGAGTGGAAACATGCACTGTACGTATATGATGAAGTTGAGTTGTGTCCGCAGACAGACTGCGCCATCATCTGCTTTATTATGAGTGAAAAAGAGCCTTGGTACAGTCAATCTCCAGTCAACAAGTCAGCACTAAGTACAGTGCAAAAGGCTCCATCATCCAAATTAGGTGTCTGTTTATTTTCTGCAGCTTTGGACAATTAAAGAAACATTTAGTTAATTACCTTAATAATATGAAGCAACATCTACTTGCTGTGTCCTCATCACAAGGTGTACGTCTTTAAGGTTTTAGGACATGAAAGAATCTAATCATTGTTTTCCCTTAGATAGCTGAGTAGAGCTATGACAGGAAATTAGAGGAGTGACAGATGAAAACAACACTGTGGTACATGATTGGCATCATAGCATTCAGAGGCATCAGAGGTAAATAAGAGGCTGTATGTGCTGAAGGAGAGTCAGGGAGACACTGATGGACATACTCTTTGGTAGATTAACTGTTCTTTTTAAAATGGCAATGCCACGTTTTCCTCCTGCAGTTCAGTGAACATAAACAAAGATACAAGAAAAAGCGGAGCGAGCCGGACCGTGAATTCTGCAGTGCCCCCTGAACGGTTCGTCAAGCGCTGTAGTGGCGTAAAACACGACGAACGTGAGGATGGTAATGACGTCAATGTGGAGCCAGGGGGAGGGTAGCAGAGAGAGGGAGGGAGAGAGGGAGTTTGTGCGGTTGCTGCAGCATCACTCAGCAGCGGGTCAGTGCAGTGAGAAGTCCAGCAGCAACTCCCACAGCTGATAAAGCCAGAACAGTCTGCTGGACTAAACCTCAAGTTTGTGGAGGACGAATTTGCAGACTCTTTCTCCGTGACCTTCTAGAGAGGAAGAGAAAGACTTTTACTTCATTCCGCTTTTTCCCAACAACGAAAGGGAATGCCATCGATAAATATGAAACTGGAGATGGTGACCATCATCGCCTGCGAAGTAGACCTTGAGGTGTTTACATCAGACAAATTGCAGGTACGGTTTTTTTTAACCAAATGCACGTTGCTACTAATCACGATTTTGCCCTTGTGGTGTAATTGTGCATCAGTTTGCTCAGGACTGACTGTATGCTCGCCTGTAGAAGTGCATGCATATGTTGGTGACGTTGAATGCAGCCCTCTCACGGATGAGGATTTTTATCAATGGGAGCCGCAGCTCGCCAAGACGCATGTCTCGCTCTGCGCGCACGGCTCAGTGACTGACGCTGGATGAACTGCAGAAAAGGGAAGACATGGGGCAAGAATGGGGCTCGCAGAAAAAAAAAATGCGGTCTATGCACCAGTTGTTGTGTCATGTTGTATAGCGCAGGGTTTTGGATATGATGCGCACATTCAAAGTGAGGGTTTGATGAATTGCACTGCCCATGCAGCACACACATATGCAGGGAAAGAAGTGAGGCAGTTTTAGACGCAGTGGTGAACAGACTCTGTTCTCCCCTTCTGTAGCTCTACTCTGGCTTCATCCCAGCAGCATTGCAGGTGCAGTAGATTAGATGTGTTATTGAGAAAGAGTCTTTGCATATCACATAAAGAATCGTTTCTAATGTCATATTAAAATCCAGCGCATGAATAATTCAACCGTAATATTCTGAAAGGTTGAGTAGAGTTTTTCCAACACTAATATTCAGTAAAAATCACCTGGACTTGGAACACAATATTGACTAAGCCAAACACTCCCTACAGCATAATTTTCTCCATTAGTCCTAAGGGCAGGTGCAGGCTTTGATATGCTACCTGTCAGTCACACAAAAGGGAGCAGTTGCAATTAAATGTGTTCAAAGTGAGCCTTGGGGCCCCACTTTTGGCACAGCAACATGCCAGTTTTGGGGCTTTAAAGGCCACACAGATGGTCTGCCAATTCTTGGCTCACCCACTAAACCCTTTGGAAATTCCATGTCAGAATATATTCCCTCACCTGCTGGCTGCATGTCTGCTTGTCTGATTTGACTCATCATCAAAGAGGCAGAAGAGATGCAGCAACGGGAAAAGAATAAAGCCAAAGTACAGTGAAGCTTGGGAGTCTGAGGCAGTGTAGATCGCCTGTGTCTGTGTGGACTTATACACATATACTTCATTATAATTTGGCAGTGTGGGTGGTGGAACATTTTTGCATGTGGACACGCATCTTCCTACGTGCCACTTACTCTTCAGTGCTGGTATGCTTTGGTGTGATGATGGCTGAATTAAGGTGTGAGAGCATGTGCATGTAAGTGTATTGTAACTTAAAAAAAATATGCTACGCATGTGTACAATCAAACAATGCACATCAGCCACTGACCCACCCTATGGTCTGTGTTCCCCCAGTGAGCCAGATGGCTGCTGTGTTTGCGACACAGTCTTATTACACTTTGTAACCACTGCAGAGCAGCCAAGGTGAAAGACACCAGTGTGCCACCCTGTAGTTGTTATGTAATTACAGGATGACAGTCGTCACCTTCAAGAATTCCTAGGTACAGAAAAATATCTGTCAAGGAACACTGTGAAACCTCAGGTGTTTGTGAGGGGTTTCTGCTGTACATACCTGATAACACCTCAGATCTGTCCCATTGTGTCCTATGTCCTATGTCTTTTCCTTTATAATGCAGGACTTGTGACAGTGTGTTGCCTCAGGATGCATTTACTTCATTGTGATTTGCTTTTGTTATCAAAACCAGGTTAGTGGACTTAGATTAGCCATTCTGCCTGGACGGGCTTGACACAGCCATGGGCAGGACAGTCTGATCAGAGCACAGACTTCACTAAAGCTTCTTGTCAAGCAGCTCTTATCAGGCCTCCCCTCCCAGACTCACACAAAGAAAAGGGTGTCTGTGCACAATTAAAAGAGCAGACAGTAGGCTGACTTTCGAATAACGCAAAGAACACCACTAATCCTGGTTTCTGGCATACAGAGAGAGAGATGGAGAGCATTCGGGGGTGAGGGCAGATTAAAGCAGGGCACGTGGGGAATGGCCTCTGATTGAGCTCACCTCCCTGCTATTCTGCTCCTGTTTTTATCATTCAACAAGATCTGAGCCTGTCTAAGGCCCTTGTTTTTATTAACGCAACAATATCTGAAGATGAGAAACAATAATCAGACTCCTGTTTTGTGGCAAAGCAGTTTGGGTAAACTAATATGCGGATTTCTACTATTTTTAGACCCTTTACAGAAAGATTAGGAAATGGCTGTGGTGGTTGAATGGGTAATATGACAAAAAAAATAAGTGAATAGTAGGTTTTGAATTAGAAGAGAAGCTTTGTAAATCGCCGTTGTTGCCATTGTTTTGATACAGGTGAAATGGCTTCCCCACAACATGGCTTATTCCCCTCTGGTTACATCATGTATGAGCCAAACAGAGCTGTGGACAGGGCAGGTTGTTCTGTGGCAGAACTGGTGATACTCTAGACTCTTATTCCAAAGTGCTCTGTATGAATTTGGGAGAAAACAAAAGGACTGTTGTTGCAAGGCCAGAGCTGTGGGCAGACGTTGTATGTGTTTGTCACAACACTGTTACCTGAAAGATCTGAGCATCAGCAGATCATAGAACAAGACACATGGTGAAGGTCATAGCATATTGGCAGATGAATGTATTACTGAACAAAGTGACGCAAGCAAAGTTACCTCGCTTGCTTCATTTGATCCTGACATTTACATCTAATTAATTAATTTATTAACTTGCAAGTTAGATTCTTTCCGATTTATTTGTGCCTTTATATGGATAAATAATAAATGAGCCTGCTCTTTCTGCATCTCTGTCTTCAGTGTATCACTGAACCAAATGTTTTTATTTTAATGACAAAGCCTTTAACATATAGGTTTCAGGGAAAATGTGATTTGAACGTTCTAACCTTTATGATTTATGATTACTGTAGAGAAACATGATTAAAATGCTGCATTTCAAGATACGATAGATACAGTAGCTATTTTCAACATAGGTCCGCTCTCCCACACACACAAGACTGTAGTAACACTGACACAGTCACACACTCCAACCAAACAGTGAGTCAGCAGACTCACAGACCTACAGACAAACACTTCTGTCAGCAAACACACACACACCGAAGACGCCTGCAGAAATTTCCAGAAGCCCGGATCACTTTGTTAACGTCTGTCTGTCTGTCACTTGTGTCATACGTCTGTTCTCAGGCTTGATCGTCACAGACGTTATGCTAATTTTGAGGAAGGAGGAGAGATTTCGATGACTAATATGTTATTTGTAGTACAGCAACACTGGAGTGATTGTGCTTACGTCTGTTATGTTTTCATTTTTTCCCACTTCCTTTTTGATTTTAACCTCAGATAACATGTTTTCATTCCCATCAATTTGTTTTGGCTATTTTAAGTAGGAAATTTAAAAAAAACGGCCTTTGTGTGATTTGTCACCACTTATCAAAAGTTAAGTTTGGTAGCCTTTAAAGTTTTTTTCCTGTGTACACTGGACTAATGAACAGGCCTGAATGACTTAAAGATGAACTAATTGTGAAGATATTTGCAGATGTGTTAATGGACTAATTGTTTTAGCTCACATTTTTAAATCAAAATCAACTGTAAGCATAATCAGGTATTCGATGGATTTTTTATTATCAATTATTACCCATTCAGTTTGATTGAATTCAATTCAATTCAATTCAGTTCAAGTTTGTTATAATTTTCTCTACTTTATTATTTAGAGGAGGGACACCAAAAGTCTTTTCTATGCATGCTCATCAAACATAAATGTAATCTGAACGTTTATATGATCCCAGACTCACATTTAAAAACACAGTTGTGATTCTGCTTGACCAGTTGATGGGGTGAAGGCAAGAGGCAGAGGAGCAGGAGCAGGACAGACAGGATGGATGTAGACTGTGACAGGATCATGTTCTGTGCTGGTTGGAAACCAGATCTGCATCTTGGCAAGGTTGAGCGGTCCAGGGCTGCTGCAGTGGACTTAGGTGTGCCGGCTCCTCCTGTCTCGGCCCAAGGCAGGTGGAGATGGGCAGCTCACATTGGCCTGAAACCCTAGAGAAGTGCTGTGGCTCAGGTATCGGCTAAAGGTTAGCTCTGTGTCTGTTAAAATGACGTAGAACAAAGGAACAGTCTCCTGGGTGGAGTGTCTGGTTACGATGTGGCCACGACAACATGACTATGAAGTGAGGAAAAGAAAAAAGGCCTCGCAGTGGAATGTGAAAGCCATCAATTGATGTGCTAAAGAAGAAGAAGACTGGGAAAAAGCATCACACAGTGATTGGCCTTTGTTACTGAAATTACTTGTTAAACATAATTTAATGGTAAAACTTTCCTATAGGATTTCCAGTCCAGTACAAACAACTCAGAAGACAACACAGACACTGTGTATCTCTATAGTTTTAACCCATATGGTAGCAAGTATTCAGATCTTAGTAAAAGTACCAATAACATGTAGAAATTATCATACATTGTGATTAGAGTAGTAGAAAAATACAAGCAAAATATACTGAAAGTGCTACACAGACCAAGTGGCAGACCATCTGTATGGTCTTTAAAGTAAAAGTTCTTACTTTGCATGATGTCCCAGTTCAAAATAATGTATATTATTGGATTATAATATTTTGTATTAACTTATTTTAAGTGCTTTACAACTTCTGGGTAAGATAATATATAATGATGCATCATTCATTTGTTCAGTATTCTGTTACTAAAAGGTCTTATGCATTAACCTTTGCCAAGCTTGTACTTGTTACTACTATACTGTACGACTATAATGCTTAACCATCACGGAATCTGCGTGCTGCATCATCATTAAAGAAATTGTCAAATTTCAAGAGAGCGAGCAGAAGTAAGAGACAGAATGGTGCTGTACGCTGGTGGCACAAGGTAAGAGAGATACAGTAAGAGTTGCTGGTGTACTGTAGCATCTCTAAGGCACCTTAAGTAAAGTTGTGAACCTTTTTGGATTACTATAAGCGATGTGTGTGAGGGAAAAGTGTTTGAGAGTGTGTGTGTGTGCTGCTGACAAGGAAAAGCTCCCGCCTCAGTAAGGTAACGACCACACTGGTGATAATAGAATTAATGTGTCCCTGCACGCTGTAAACTGGTTTCAATCTCCTTGCAATATCCCAGAGGGAGCAGCAGTGTAGTGCCGCAGTGTCGGCACCTGTCGATACTCCCTGCTCAAGTTATTGATCCCACTGTAATAACACATGCCCCATTCATATGCCTCCCCAGTGCTTAGGCAGGCCTCACAAAGCAGACTAATCTATTAACCATGAGTTGTTTTATTTGCTTTGTAATACTGAGAATTTGCTGCTATCTTTATAGTAATTGTTGTTTTGACAAGAGCTGTGTTTGCTGGTGTGTCATGGGTCAAAACACACACACACAACCTCAGAGTTTATCCAGTGATGTCAAGTCTCTGATTTCCTGGTGACCACACATTGCCTCATCCTAATACTCATCCTAGTCAGCAAAATAACTGTAAACCAGAGTATGTGCATGCGTACCAAAATTACAGTTGTATGTACTTGGTGCAGATTAAGAAAGTCAAATATGCTTGTTCTTAAAAGATCAACATCATGTTAGGAAGTGCAATCCTCAAAGTACAATTACGCTTGCATATTGTTGCCACATTAGCCTTAAGGGTGTGTGCAGACAGACACAAATCAAATTTTGGTTTTGCATTTTTTGTAAAAATATTAGCTTTAAACTGACAAGCAACAGACTGTGTCATTAGGACTGTGTTTAGCTCAGCCTCTGACTAAACCCAGACTTTACTGCAAACTCTGCTTCCTCGTTTTCTCTGTAGCTAAAGTACAAATGCATAGTAAAATGAAAGGGGTTGGGTTCCCAGAGCTGGTTCCATTTTGGATTCGTCCCACAAAATAATGTTATGTTTTATTGATGCAACTTGAAAACATTTGAAGCAAATTAATGTTAATTTCTGTATGTAAAAATACTATACTATATAAAAGATTGATTATGAGTAAAAAGACACATCACTGTACCACCCAAACATAAATGATATAGTGGCAGCATATTGCAGAACATTAAATACCTTTTTTAGCTCTTTAACCTTATAGTTCTGAATCCGTAGTTTATGAAATATGACACAGGTATTATTTTAGTGTGTCAGAGAAATTTGTTAATTTCTATTAACACACAGCGTGTATTCTGCTGTTCGTGCCATTTTCAGCTCAGTGTTACCTGTTGTAGTTATTTAAATTTACTTGCAAACAAGTAAAATGAAATAAAAGCTAAACGTAACGAGACCGGAAAGGATTTACGTGTGATGAAGTTAAATAAAATACTATTGAGCATAATCCTGCAGAAACTATGCAAATAAGCAACCTCGGGCAGCTAGTAAAATGACTAGTTAAGTTGTGCCTGTAATAGTAAAATGTGGTTTAGAGGTCAAATAAAGATTCAGTTGAATGACTCAGAAACTGATTGATTGAAATATGGGTGTGGTTCTAAACTCACTTTAGGGGTGACAGCGGGGGGGTCGTCCACCAATCGGCTGATCAGTGATTCAGTTTCTGGCTCTTCTTGACATATGTTGAACTGTCCTTGTGCAACACAATGAACCCCAAGTTGCACCTGGTGGGTCAGACCAGCTGCATGGCATCTCTGCCATCTGTGTATGTGAATAGGTGAATGAGAGAATGAGAAGTGCTTTGACTACCAATGAGGTTGAAAAGTGCAGTACGAGTGCAGACCATTTACTCTGAAAACGTAATGGAAATATCTTCATATTCGTAGTGTTTGTGTTTTATTAGACAGTGTGTGTAGTAATGTTTGGAATATTAAAAGGAAGCCTTGTTTTAAACCTAATACATTTTCATGTCACAAGTGAAAGTCGTAACTGCAAGCAGGAATATCTGCAATGGAAAGTTGGCTCCGGTTTATGGAACAGTAATGGAAAAAATATGGAACATGATAAGCAAAAATGTGCTGGAACAGACATGCAGGTATGAGAATTTTAGTCCAGCTCTGTCTGTTATCTCTTCAGTCTGCTTACCTTGTTCGACCTCATTACACTGGTTCCAGTTTGGCCCTTTAGGGAGGACTGTAATTAAAAATGATGGTCCACACGCTTAAGAAATGAATTTTCTTAATTATTCCAGTGCGATCTATTTATAGTGTAACACTGTCCCTCACTCACCCAGAGGTTTGGTGACCTAGTTTGTTGGTTTTCACCCAAAACTATTCAAGCACAAGCATCTGGATTAGACTGTGCTAAAGCCACGCACGTGTCACAGAGAAAGATGAGTGATTCACCAAAGGAATTAAAAAAAACACGGAATAACCCTTCTTTACATCCCAATTAGGCTGGGTTAATCTTTTCATTTTGATCCAAAACGCCAAATGGTGTAATTCAACATAGAATTGAACTAGCTTGTGGATTACAGTCATGGGATTTCGCTATCCAAGTGCCAATGTGATTTTAATATTGAACTGGGTTAAAATGCGAAACCAGATCAAAATAGAACACTGTGACTTAGTCAGTGAATTTAAATGCTCTGCAGACAAAGCATGCTTTAGATGTTAGGTTAGGGCTGTGACCAGATATTATCATTATCATTTAGTCTGCACAAAATGTTTTCCCAAAGATGATGCTAAAGCTTTAAAATTGTTTGTTTTATCCAAACAAGTTTGTTGCCATAAAAGTCTAAACAAATACTGTATTTACATTTGGAAAGAAAAAACCTCAAATTTAGGCATTTTTGCTTAATCAATTCTTAAATAAGTGTTTTATCTCAACACTGAGTTTTTGATGTCAAATATGAATAACTATGGAAATCAGATCACAGCATGTTTTTTTACTCTGCACATTGGGGTATTAACTTTTGCAACAATTGAAAGGCTTTTATTTTGATAGTGAATACGGGACAGCTTGTTCTTTTTTGTGTGTTTGGTGCATTTTTCATGCTGATGCTTACGTGACGGGTGAGGATGATGGCTCATCGGTGTGTTTCGGATGATGTGACTCATTAATGTTCACTAATGACAGATAATAAACAGCTGAGTATGTGAACCTTTTTAAACTCTGTAATCCACGCAATAAGATGCTAAACAGCTTTTGTTAAACATCACAGTATGGAAAGAGTACAATCAGATTCTGGTATTTGGATGTT
Organism: Helostoma temminkii; assembly: GCA_900302695.1. NCBI lineage: Eukaryota > Metazoa > Chordata > Actinopteri > Anabantiformes > Helostomatidae > Helostoma > Helostoma temminkii. Next base: position 20,278 of record OMLM01006251.1, on the reverse strand, counting down.
TTGGTGCAACTGGAGTTGAATTTAGCACGTTTGACCAGTGTGTTTTGTTTGCTTGAAAAACAGGATGGAGCTGATGCTAATTGTAATTGATCCCTTAACAATGAAGAAACTTAATCCTGTCTTTACATAAGGAAAACACTTACATCACAGTTGCCTGTCACAGGGTTACACCTACACCACCAATCAAAAGTTTGGACACAGATAGAAATTACCATATTTTTGAAAGAAAAGCAGATTTTAAAATATTTAATTGATCAGAAATACAGTGTAGACATTGTTAATATTGTTAAAAGACTATTGTAGCTGAAGCTTTCCACCACTTCATTACTGGAAAAAGGACTGAAGTAGATACAGTTTACACACCGGTTCATTCCTTAGCTTTATCGCCAGCGTATCTCCCATTCGACTCTGCATTGCTCCGTCAATCACTGCTGTTTATTGTTCTGCCGCCTGACTCTGCCCCAAATGAAACCCTGTCGGCATCGCTCAATAAACCCGCACCTCATCCCCAAGCCGGCTGATCTTTTGTTTAGAAGATTGTTTGTCAGGACCACTAACTGGCTCTATGCTTGCTGTCCCCCAGTGCTTCTGAATGTGAGTCATGCCCGCAGTCATGTCCTGTTGCAACCATGATGACAGCTTTTTCCATTACCGTCAGAAACATCACTGCCTCATTACCCAAGAGGCAATCTGTTGAAGGATGGCCCTGCAGCCACCACTGGAGTGGCTTCACTTCTCTAGCAAACTTCTTCTGTGTCTCCTCACATTGGATTTTTATAGTGCTGGTTGGTTTCTATTTCTGTTTGGTATTCTTTATATGTTGTATACTGGATTCCTTCAGGACATACAGCAACTATTATCACATGAAGGAATGCTGACATCCAAAAGTTTGTTTTATTGATCTTCATATTAACCGTGTAGTTAAGACACATAGTCAGAATTTTAATATCAAAATATTATATGTTTCAGGCACATTTTGTTTTTGTTTTTTGCTTTTTGTCTTTGTATATCGAAGAGCCTTGCTGCACTAGCAGGATCATTTGCGCAGAATCCAGCTAAAAATTTATCCTTTAAACAACTAAAGTTTTTTTGGGGTGATAAACCTGCAAAAAACAATACAATCAATAGGTGGTAAAACTATAGAAACTAAAAACACAGGGTTTCCATGCGGATGCAACAAGAGAATCCTACTACACCATGTGTTATGTAAAGGTGACATATAAAAATCTACGGCCACAAAAAATGACCACACATGCTATTTTAATCAAGCTAAGTTATCAGCTAGTTTGATACCTGCACAACCTCTCCTCTTGACTGTCTCTACCCTTAAAACCTCAAATTCCTCTGGGTACATAAACAAAGTCTGTGAGTAATATAAACTGTAGACTAAGAGAAGGATTCATGTGGATGATGTTAGATTTGTAAATTACAGTTTTCATCATGTGTTCTTTAAATACATAATTGTTTGTGTGTGTGTTCTTTTTTCTGGCTTCTATACACGAGACAAATCATCATATTCATCCAGCTTCTTCAGTAGATGTTGTTACCTGCTCTATTCAGAATGAAAAACAAGAACATGCTGTTCTTCCCTCTCGCCTGCCGTGCATCTCTCACTCACTGCAAATACAGTAGTAGCAGGTGCTGTGTCAAGCTGTGTGTGTGTGTGTGTGTGTGTGTGTGTGTGTGTGTGTGTGTTTTGTGCAGTTAAAACTGGTCCATATCTGCTGACAGTCAAACAAACGTCCTTCAGATATGCTCAGATACTAATGGTGCTGTCACATTACTTTACCATGCAGGCATGCTCTGTGTGCATGTGTGAACAATGCCTGTTAGAGAAACATCACCATACGTAATTGTGAAAACACACTTAAACTCACAGGCTAAGTCTCTCTCTTACACACATACAAAGAGCACAAAGGGTGTGTGTCAGTGCGGGAACATTACGATGGCAGATGAGCAGGCCACGTTTCAGCCATGTGCAACTCAACACCCCTCTCCTCTTCCTCGTTTCCCCTCCTCTTCCTTCTCTCATTCCCTCAGGATGTCCGCTCATACAGATCACATAAATTAGTGATCAGCACGCTCACTTGTTACACACCAGTCAACTGTGGGTTTATCAGCGTCAGTTTGTGGGGTTAAAAACAATCAGTACTTGCTAATATGGAACATGATCTTGGAGCTTGCCCACATCTCTGCTCATGCCAACACATCAATTTAGGTTAAGGAAGTACCCACTGTGTGCTTGTTTATGTGTATGAGTTTGTGAAAGACTATCTTATCAGTTATCACCCATGGAGTTTGATGGCATGTGAGTCATAGAAGCTGGCTAAGGCTCATGGAAAATTCATGGTTTGAATAAGCACTTAAGTGGGCTCTGCTGATAGCCCAAACAACTGCTTTGTTGTCGTTCTTGGGCTAATGATGATTAAACCCAAATCAAATGGAAGCGTGGAATTCTCGTGCTTTTTTCTTTTCCCAAATTTGTTAATTATCTAAAATCTGTAAAGCTGCACTACTCAACTCTGCTGAATATTCTGCTCATCTCTGAGGGTATTTGTATTGTATTTTTAGCCAATGATATACAGCCTGCAACTTTAATGTTTTGGTTCAGTTTCATTATCATGCTGAGGGCATACACTGCCTTCCCACCAACAGTTAAAAGGTTAGAAAGTAGTATTATAGATATTTTTGTCTTGTTTGGTGGAGAGCAAACCTGAGCTGAATGCTGAATGGCAATGTTATTCCATATCTGCTCACTGCTGAGCTTGTTGCACTGCCTCCAGTTGACAGACAGATCAGTTAATGTAGATTTAGACGTTAACTCTGTCCATTGTAGAGTGTACAGTATTATGTCTTAAAGGGTCACTGCAACTACCTGTGAACGTGTCCTGGCTTCTCCGACATCAGTAGGATGTTTAAACACGAGTAAACTGATCAAAAGAAACTAAATTTCAAAAATTTAAGTTAGTAACTCCCCAAATTTTCACCAAAATATCTAAAAGGAATCAAGATATTCACGCATTCCTGACTTGACCTCTTTTCATTGCTCCTCAAGATCCTCTTGCATGATGAACTAGAAACCTGACTAAAAATGGTATCACAGAGCCTGAAGGTGAAGTCAGCTCTGAAGTTTAGCCAGCTACCCTGAGGCGTTTAGAAGGGGAAGAACAGATGCACATACATGGGGAGAAGAACTCAAAATAAAACAAGAAGGAAAGAATGGAGGATTATGAGGAGAGCGTTAATCTGCTTATTCTTAAAATGTAAATTGTTTTACCACAGTGTACACCACACTGCAGCACAACTGTGGTTCACAGCTTGCTGAATCATTAACAACTCTGCATGTGTCAGACAGGATGATTCCTCTGCAGAGATGCAGAGCGCACCCTTGATTTTGGGACATATTCCCTGTCTCACACTGACTGTGGTAATTACTAGTTACCTGTAGTGAAATAGCAAAAATAAATTATAATAGCAGCACTTTAATTAATTTTTTAAATTTTATTATAAAACATGTATTTGAATTTTATTTCCTTAACAGGAGTAGAGGAGGAGATGTATTTAAGATGTATTTATAAAGCAACACATATCATTAAATGATACACAATATGATTCAGTAACATTTTTTCTTAACACAGTTGAATAATTGTTTACATTTTGAGCTTACTTTACTTTTGCTGTATGTCATATTGTAAACTCGGTACTTTCAAGTTTTTTACTGCAACTCAACTCTTTATAAACAAAACAATACATCCATTAGTTAATAATGCATGACTGATTAGTATGGGAATTAACTGCTGCAACCCTATAACATTGCACAGCTGAATACATTTTGTTAAAAATGATAAAACCAAATAAAATTTGTAAAAATACATTTAGCAATTTAAGCATTGATTGTCTTCTCTGTTAGCTCATACTAACAGTTGACTGAGTGGATGTTATAAGTTTTATAAATCTCAAATTGTCAAAAAAAATGTGCATATGCAAGATTTTTTAGTGACTCATTAAAAGGACACAGGAATAACAGGCACACAGTAAGAACCTAGCACTCATGTCAGTGTGCTGAGCTTACAGATACCTGGTGTCTCTCATCACTAAGCTGTCACTAATGTGCAGAGGCAGATCTCACAGCTGACATGCTGCTGATGTTCCTTCAGGTTACAGACACCTTTCCCGTCCTGGTGAGAGATGCTTCGTCAGCCAGACAACGAAAACCTTGTAACAGAAAAGAAAATATATTCTTGTAAAAGGTGTCATGCAATAGAATAGTCAGAAAGTGTGATTAAATAGATTTCTCTGACTACAGCTGAGCTCACAAATAAACTAAAGGGAACAGGAATACAGGAAACTACAGATCTAATTTTGTAATTGTTCCAGTTTAAGTGGAGTAAAAACTGAATATATAATGTTACAGCACTGCTGGAAAGCACCTGTAAAACCTGCAGCAGTCTGAATCCGGTTTATACTGTTCATGAGAACTTCTTACTGGTACATTCATCATCCATCTTGATTTGTGGAAAGAACACTTTGTTGATTGTCACATTTCTGTCTGTGCTTGGTGATGGTCGGCTACTGATTACTCAGAAACCAGCTCTATCAGCTGCCTTTTTCCCTTTGCCCTCCTACTGAGCTGCTTGATTGTGTTCACAGCCGAGGAGACCAATTTGGTATCCACAGAGAGAGAAAAAACACATCCGAGATGTTTGAATATGTCATATCTAATACAGTAAAGTTAAGGGCAAAGTGTAATGCATAAGGAGAACGGGAGAGTGATAACAGACGGGAGAGATTTACACAGAGATAAAAGAAAGGAACAGGGACAAGGAGATTGAGAAAAGAAGAGTATGACAAACAGCATCAGAGATGAATACAGGAAAATGTCCTTATTAACTCAAGCAGTTAATCACATCTGCTGCTCAGACAGAGGTGTCAGTGAACATAAGCCCCACAGATTTTAACTCACCGTGACATTTCCCACCATTTCACCAAAAACAGTGCAGAGAGTTTGGATTGAATATTGACAAGATGCACATTAACTTGAAATGATTTAGGTTATTAATCAGGCAGATTTACTAACCATAGATGTAACTTTATGTTAGTTATCAAGCAAAAATTCTGCAGATATGACTAAATGTGAGGATATTTTCTGACATACAGCATAACATTAAACAACTAGCAGAACAACCACATAAATGTCCAGAAATTCATTTTACTTTCACTGTTATATCACCACTGTATGTTTTTATCTTCTACAGGAGCGATTTGAAGCGTTGTTTAGAATCTACGATGAACAGGCAACTTTCCAGATGTTCAAAAGTTTCCGGAGAGTTCGGATTAACTTCAGCACCCCAGAGGCCGCTGCCCGTGCTCGAATTGAGCTACACGAGTCAGAGTTCAATGGAAAGAAGCTTAAACTCTACTTTGCTCAAGTGAGTATCAGTTAAAGGGTCTGGGAAAGGGCACAGAGAGGGCCTGGGATTTGGGCCATCTTAAAACCCCTACTTATTTACATAGAGAGTTATGCCACAGTGTATCTCCAACGTCCCCACACACAAATAAACACACAGAATGAGGACACAAATTCAAAAAATGAGCATAACACTGCCTCTAGTCCACTCTCCATTCACTTTCTTTATTTTTTGTCCTCTTTTCTCTGAACCACACCTGATTGCTTCTGCTGTCAAAACCCATCAGTCACAAGATTGAACACATAACCATTGTAGCTGTATGTATGTATGTGTGTATGTGTGTGTTCAGTACTATGTTGAAGCTATTCTGCATGTTATACTCCTGTCATATGCCATCATATTTACAAAGACAAGATTATAGTAGCCATGGATTTAAAGGTGAAAAGATGTGACGACATGTAGCCATTGTTTTCATATGTATTCATATCGTATTCAAATGACTATATTCCACATGTAGCAGGTTCAGAAATGTTGTCACAGATATTTTTGGTCTGCAAATTATGAATTACTATTTCATGCTTCCTGAGAAATCATGAGTCACTTTATAATTCATGCTTGCTTTATCACAAATACATCACAAACTCTGCTGCACCTCTCTGTAGTTTGACGTAAGAGGATTAAGGATTTTACAGCTCGGAGAGATGCCACATGTAGGAATTGTAATTATGGCAATTGGCAGCTATCAAAACGCCCAAATCTGCTCATGGGAAGGAGCCTGCAATTTGAGACTAACAGACTGAAGCGGTGACTTCAAACCTAACATGCTTTTCTTTATTTTTAAATATCAGGATTACAAAAAAATACAGTAACTGTTTTCATCAGTTTATACTTTTTGTTAGGAGATTCAGACATTGTCTTTTTGAACAGGTGAATTATGTTAGTCTGGATTTGTGTCCAGTAATTCATAAAAATGAAATGTATGACATATGCTTCCAGAGGAATATAACCTCATATCAATTGTTGTCTTCTCTTTAATAGATCCAGAATGGCGATGAGGACATTGACAAGTCGTACCTGGCTCCGCCTCAGCCTGTCAAACAGTTTCTGATCTCACCTCCTGCCTCACCACCTGTGGGCTGGAGTCAGAGTGAAGATGCCACACCGGTCATCAACTATGACCTGCTGTGTGCAGTAGCCAAGCTAGGACCTGGTTAGTAGTAATATTAACACACATGTGCAGTATGCCCACTGTTACCCAGACTAAATATACAGCCATGAACACAAAGAGGTTGGAAAACAGTGTGTAATGAATGTATTAAAAAAAATCTAATTTGACGCATTTGTCTCTGAGCAGCAACCCAGATAGAAACAGGAAATCATTTTATGCTCCACAGCAGGCTGTCACAGAAAGGTTATGTGTGTAGGAAGCAATTAGGTCAAAAGAATAGAAGTGGACATTGTTATCACCGTTATTCTTGAATTTTCCTGCAGGGTTTTCATTAATGACTGTGAAGTAGCACAGGGTCTAATTTACCTGATCACAGATGCATTTTTTATGTAACACTGTCATTACATGACTTTATAATGTTGTTATGAATCAATCTAAAAGCATTTTACATTTGTTACCTCTGTGAAATGACAATGACAAATGACAATATAAAATGCCCTACTCCATTATTACTCTGCATGTGGTCCTGGTCAGGCACCAAGGGAAGACAAACAGTTTGAAGCCAACTGTGGTGATACATACGTCAAGTCCAGTGTTAGTGCTAATCTGAAATCCGACATCTCAAAGGAAATACACATCAATGCTAATATCTGAGTTTGTGCCCTTTTGTGTGTTTGTGTGTATGGATTTTCAAAATGTAAACTGATTATTCACTTAACCCCTCCCTCAAACAGCAACTGACTCATAGTTTAGCAGCCACAATGAGGCACAGCAGATTTGTCAGCGTGTCGATGACAAAGTGCGCGGGAGTGTAGTAAGAACAATAATTGGCATTTAAAGACCATAACCAAAAACCAAGATAAAATAAACAAAATAATGTGTTTTCTGTAATATAAGATGCAATAAATGGTAAATACTAGAGGATAGGAACCAAGTATTACATCATATGTCAAGATAAGTTACAATAAGATAAAACTTTAATGATTCCCAACAGAGAAATTCACTTGTTACAGCAACATAAAAAAAAATAATTATTATTTACATCCAAATAACCCAGGCAATGTTACCCAAATTGCACTTAGGCAACTTGTACTTTCACACTTTTGTTTTGCTTTAAAACATTTTTCAGGTATCAGGTAAGAAAACATGTATGTAAGCAAGTATTTAATAAGTAAACAAGTTTGTATGCATACTAAGCTCCCAAACACTAAACAACTGTTATCTTGGCACACATGCTGAACTAAAACAATGGTGTTTCTTAATTTCTGGGCTTTATTCATATATCATCGACTAGTGAGAAAGTAAACTGTGCCTGTGTTAACTTTAGCCTGATTCTTATGTAAGCAAGTGCATGTTTAATTAAAAAGAGTCACCCAGCATTTTCAACCAGTGGAGCTTAATTAAAAGACACCTAAATCTGATTTACTCTTCCAGCAACAGTTGATATTTCAGCCAGTAAGACAAATGGTTGCATACTAGAAATGAGAAATTGTCTCCTGTCTGAAATCAAGGGCTCATTGGTTTCACGTACTACATCTGAAGAAAGCAATACTGTAATGTGAAATTCAAAAATGAGAATCATGAGCACTACACCCCAAACTGAGGTAATGATCATAATGCAGCTTAGTCCCACTGCACCACAATTAAATCTTTTGTGGTTCCCATCTTATTACAATTTTAGCAAGACATATTAAATGTGTAGGCAGCCCAGTCACATTTGGAAGATTTTCTGCAGCCAGCGTTTCTTCCCACTAATGTCTCCTCTGTCTGCCTTGTCAACGAGATTTTAGATTACAGCAACCTTTATAAAATGTCACCAGCACGCAGGAAAGGGTGCCCCTTGTCCACAATGTCTTTCCATGTTTGTGTATGTGGGCATTCTCGTGCTGATGAAGTGGAAAACATTACTTCTCAGTCTGTATTCAGTTACACACTATTGTCTTTATTATTGACAAAAATGTGATGAAACTGTCTACGTACACACACTGTCCAGCCCTGGGGACCACTTTTGACACTTTGTGCTGTTACCATAGCAACACGAGGCATCAGGAAATGGCTTTGTTCTTCCTGGCATCTAAAATCAGATTAGCGCTGGGCTGTTGCACAGCACGCTGACTCCCTCTGTCACCTCCCTGCGGTAACAGCAGGACTCTATTCACTGTCCATCTCTCTGTTTGGCAGCACAGTGAAAAGCTACTAGACCAATTTCCTCCTGTCTGCCAGCTGTCTGATCTCATCTCCATGGCAACTGTGATACAATCTTGCAAGTGTATGTTTTCAGTGTGAGTCCGTTTACTTTGGCATCTGGACGAATGGCAGGACTATTTCAAGCAAAGTCTTTTGTTTTGTGAATCCATGTTCTTCCCCTGAGTGCTGGACCATTGGAAATACTACATTATTCAGCGTTAAATATAAACAGTATATAAATAGTAGGAATATCAAATCATAAACTACATGCAGCAGTTATATTAGTTCAACCAGGGCTCCTTAAGACTGTTCCACTGTCTTTTCAGTGTTTTTTATGTATTAGTTCTCACAAGTTTGCTCACAAGAAAAAAACAAAAAAAGAAAGAAACTACTTAAATTAAACTAAGTAACTGATAATACTCAAAGTAATGTGACAAAAAATAAATACACTTA
>OMLM01006250.1:0-12422 GCA_900302695.1 Helostoma temminkii | reverse complement strand
ATAGCTTTTTCTGTGTGTGTGTGTGTGTGTGTGTGTGTGTGTGTGTGTGTGTGTGTGTGTGTGTGTGCAGGGGGTTGATGAGAGTCATCTGAATACATTAACTGTATATGTAGCCTATTTCAGTATGTGCATGTACTTGAAATGACCATTTCACACTTATGCATTTATTTGTCTGCCTCTTTATTTTTCACACATGCATATTAATAATTATTTGAACATATAATAAATCCATCATCATCTGTAATAAGCTTTTACTAAAATGTGCATGGAAACATGGTATAAATATGAAGTGCTTAAATTATTTGTATATTTTATTTATAAAGACCCTTTAGACAACCTTCTCTCACATCTTTGGAATCTTGGAATCATAATCACGATGTTAGATCAGGTTTTCATGTTTTTCACCAAAAACATCTGAATTACTGGTAGTCTCCAGATGGAAATTAAATATGTTGACAATAGTTTCAGCATCCTTCTGTTTTTTCTCATTTGACCTTTCACACATTGTCATGTTAACTGCGTTGCTATATGTTTACTGTCACCTCTGAAACCTCTTAGAAAGGAGGTTGCTACCATCGAATGGATACAGTATGGTGAAATAAAAGTTCAATGTTTACAGCACAGGTCATTCGCTGGGCACATGATAAATCTCTTGAAACAGATCGCTTCCAATTTTGGAATAATCCTATTGTTTGGATGTTTTTCCATCCACTGGTGCAAACTGACATCACTGCTGTTTGAAGGGTTTGATGCATAACTACACTGAAAGCTGGAATTTAATAAATGTCAACATGTTGTGACCACCTGGACAAGAAGTCTGCTTCTTTAACATCTGTAAATCCAGAACCTGATTTTGGCTTATTCCTCTGTGCCACAGAGCTTCACTGCTGTTCAAAAACTATTAAAAACAAACCACTGAACTGGGTACAGTCTCTCTATTTAGTAAACAGTAGGCTAAATACAGTACCAACCAGTGCAGGAGGCATTGTAGCAGACCCTAAAATACAGTGAGCAGATGGAATTCATTTGTCTATTTATGGGATTTGTTGATAAAATCTAAATATAATGTATATAATAAAATCACCAACCTTGTTCTTTAAAATGAAAATATGTAAGTGAGGCCTTCACTGACCTGTCTCACTCCAGCAGTGTCTAGCTGATGGGGTAAGGAGTGTTTACGTCTGCCAGGTGGGGGCTTCTCCACCACTTCACAGCTGCTTACACCATTCTCCACAAACAGCTCATCATCCTCGCCCACTGACTCCAGGCGGCTGCTCCCTCCTGAAGCACAAAAAAGGAATAGTTTCTCATCAATCATTTCTCTGCACAGAAACAATCACTTCATTATAAAAATAAATAAAAGTAATGCACATTAAGCACTCTGAGGTCAGGCAGCAGTGCTTACACTGTCTGGAGCTCCAATAAGGAAACAGGGAACATGTCAGTGTTCATTTACTGATTCCACGTACTGTCTCTATGAGCATGAATAGAATATGTACCAGTATGTGTTAATGTTTCTGCTCTGTCCAGTACCAACCTTGGGACCTGCAGAGTTTCATGGGTGTGGGGCTGCAGCAGGAGCCTTTGGGAGCCTCCCCTTGACTTTGTTTTTCTAGTTTTTCCAGGTTAGTCAACTGCAAGGACAGAAACACACAACAACTATGTTCTGTTCTGGTCTGTTAACTGGTAGGTCCACAGCTATTGTATTAATGTGCCTCAATATTTTCTTCATTTTCATGAGGAGACAACTTCATATTTGATAATATTCTACATACATACTATGCTATACTTATTAGTTCAGATCCAGATTTCACTCCACTTTTAGCATATACACTATGCATACTGCGCAGACTTAGTGCAAGAGCCCTGTACTGCAATCAGACTACTGCTGGGAAGAAAGACACAACCTCTGACCAAATAACACATACTACATGTTATCTGTGTGTACCATGTAAGGGCTGTGCAGACTCGTGCTGCTGATGGACGTCTGGGGTGAGAGAAGGGGGGCAGTCTGAGACAGGGAGGATGAGGAGCTGCAGGTGCTGACCAGGTCTGGTAGACTGGTGGATGGGAAACGCTCAAAACCCACATCTGACTCCTCCTGTAATGATAGGAAGAAAGTTACGATAATGTTTGTGTATGTATATGGATCTAAATCACGCGCAGTGTTTGTGTCGAACTTTTAGTTTGTTACCATCCTTGTGAGGATGTTTTGACTTGTCCCGGCAACTTTAAATGACTGTTTGAGGGTTGACAGTTTGGGTTAGAGTTTGGGTAAAGTATAAGTTTTGACATTTATTTGTGATGGTTAAGTCAGCTTAAGTGATGGTTAGGAAATATGTTACGTCAGTGAGAGCCATCACACCTATAGAACAATCAATGTTGCACTCTTACCCTGCTGGCCACCACCAGCTGGACCAGACCAGTAGTGGAACGGAGGATAGCAACAGCCTCCTGATGGGTGAGTCCTACCAGAGACTGACCATTAATCATCAGCAACTCATCACCAGCACGAAGACGACCGTCCCTGAAGGACACACCACACATACACATTTAGGAACAGTGTCTGGATAAACTAAAAACAATAAACATTCACATTTATTTGATTAGATTTAAAGTATGGGACTAACTGTACCTGTGAATGGCACCTCGCTCCTCAATATGAGTGATAATGATGCCATGAGGAGACCGCTTGGAGCCACGCCCCCCTGTTATCTGTATGCCCAGGCCCTCCTGACCCTTCACCATATGCATCTTCCAGATGTAACTGCCCTCTCTGGGCTACAGTACAGCACAGACAAACACAAATCAAGTGATATGTATATATCACACATGGTTGACAAACTAATGTCAGACTACATCATGAAACTGAAAAATGAATCCATTATGTGAATATTGTTTAGACACAGTGTGACACGAGAACAAACTATGACTCCATGTCCATAGCTGTTTTACTGTACATTATGGATGCATTCATCAGGCATTACAATGCATGTTAAAAGATCAATAATTATTTATGCATTCGTTATGATGTATTTAGATGTCTTATGACAAAGGTCAAAACATCGTACATACAAACAAGGCGCTATTATAGCAAGCCATAAATCCTTCTATAACAAATATGCATTTATTGTATTAAACATGTACTGACATGTACATGTAATTCAGGTGTGTCTATTCAAAACGCTTGTCTGCAGTGGCTGCGTGCTGATGTCATGCACCTCTGTTTCACCCACTGCCACCTTTTTACACTACAAGTTTATTTTACCCATTTTTTTTGTGTAAAGCACAACCATTGTTACTGTGAACTGATGCTGCTTAAATATACTCTCAGAAATACTGGAACGATTATTGAAACATGCTTGAGCGAAGAACACATGGAAAATACTCATGAGAAACGAGACCAGTCTTTCACTTTATTAACATTGGGATTATCTTCAACGTATTATCTGCTCAGTGGTGAACATGAAGCAATGTGTTTTAGTTGTCCATTGTGTTTCCCTTCAATAAATCACATGTAAATAACACTAGGCTGCTTCAGTATAAACACACCCTTCTCTATAGACTAGCTGTGACTTGCATTTCTGCTGTTTACATGGCAGATGTCTGGGCCACATTAATTCTGCACTTTGTGACCTTTCAAACTTTCTCTGCAGTTTTTCAGTGGTTTTGTTTATATTTGACATACAGTGATGTATTCTGCGGTATCACATTTAACTGCATCATCAGTGTTGACAGGAAAAAGCATCTGATGTACATACTGTACATATATATAAAGCGATTTACCAAACAATGTTGTCAGTATTTACAATATTTAGTAGTAGAGTATTTTTATAGTATTTCCATTATGATTTAGAAAACAAAATGATTTCCTAAAGTAGCATCTTTCACCTGTTAAGACATTATCACATGTCACTGTGACTGGTTCTATAAATGCCCAATAGCGTATTTATTACCATAACCTTTGGCTTAAGTTAGATCTTAGCGATCACTATAATGCAGCTTTGCGCTGCTGCACCTACATGAACCAAAATAACGGGTGAGTTCAGAAAGCCCCATGATTGTGTTGGCTGTTTCAACTGAAATAGGGCCAATAGTCTTGTTACGCTTGATGGCAGCCATTTTGTGGCTTGAGGACCTAGAAGGATTTATATAACATCTCCATCTAGGGCACAGACATACTGGCTACAGACATTATTCTCCATTTACAATCCCACTGATGTGCTGGCATGATACAACAGATGCCTTTCTGAATCCTCTGACCCACATGTTAAACCACTATCCCATCATAACCTCTGGTCTGACACCAGTTGTTGCATGATGGTGATCCTATTTATGCTCTCAGACATCTGTACACAGATTTAGGTTCACCTACTGAACTAGGTTGATTAAGAGCTTTTTAAATTCAAACTGTTAATATTTTATAAACTGATCCAACTGCACATCCACTATGAACATCTAAATCTTTTGTATTATGCAGAGAAAAATAAATGTACTTTAGTCTTATTGCGCTTTTGAATTCATCATGCAAACCTTTAAGCAACACACAGATACGGAAGACAATAAAGCTGAGTACACCCTTGGTCAGTATTGTCACTATTTGTCAGATATTTAACACAGGAAAGAATGAAAGTTACTACAAAGCCTGATTCAAGTGCTAACAAGACAAAAACCCGGGTTAGAAATCGTCTTCTCAAAAAAACATTCTGTGTATATGTGAGGACTGGTCACAACTTTCCTTCTTCATACTCATGCTAATACTGGTGCTGTCTACTCTAAAGGAAGTGTGTTGTTCTGTTCTGCTGGACTGTAATATTGGTTGAACAAATGTTTCATTCATTAGTTTCACTTTAGGTTTACACAGAGTTTTGTAGAATTTTAACTTTGTTTTAAGAGGTTTCTCTAAAATATGACATAAATTATGAAGTACTTCCATCTTCAGGGGCTTAAAAGTATTTGAGCAAAAGCACATGATAAAAGATCTGGATATCAGGTATTAAGTTGGAAGCTGTTTAACTGGAGCTACCAATCTGAAATCAAAGTAGATCTCTATGCAAGTGAATGAAGAAAGACAACATTAATCTATAAGACAGATAGCAAAAACACATAAAAAATGTGTGACCACATTAGGAGTTTGGTACATTCTTAAAAAGAAAAAAAGCACTGGTGAGCTTAACAATACTGAAACACCTGGAAGATCACAGAAAACAACAACTGTAGATGATCATAGAATCCTTTGCTTGGTAAAGAAAAACTGAACTACATCAGTAGAAGTCAAGAATACTCTGGAGAAAGTAGGTGTAACAAAATCTACAGTCAAGAGACGCTTTCATGGATGTAAATACAATGTGAAATGCTTTGGGTACTGTTAAGGTAGAAATGTGTTAATGCAATGTGCTTGAAATTAGAGCCATGTACTAGTATGTTAGCAATGTGTCTTACCTGGCTTGAAGGTTCGCTGCTGAAAGAATCCATTTTGCATTCTAACAATTGACTGTGGCACCTCGCTGGCAGGGTGGCAGTGCTTCCTCTGTGCAGACGCTGGGGAACTGTTCCCACCTGAAAAAAGGTGTCTGGGCTTTCCTCCGTGGGCGTATGTGTGGAGAGGATGCAACCTGAGTCACCTCCTGCAGGACTAACTTGTGCATCAGTGGGAGTAGAAGAGCTGTAGCCGTTGTGACAGCTCTGGAGGTCCGAGTCAGTGCTGTCCCTGTTGTCTCTGTGAAAGGACGAACGCGATATTACACCAAACTTGCGCGTGCGTTTGCAGTTTGACGATCTGTCAGAGGACTCGGTGGCAGCTCGGCCCTGCTGCTGGTCTTCACAGCTGTCACTGCTGACAGAGGTGCTAACGCCGCCATTGATGTCACAGGGAGGGAGAGGAGCCTTTCGCTTGACCCGCCGCAGCATGATCAGGTAGATACAGCCTCCATTCCAGCACTGATCAGCCAGGTAACTAAAAAGAATTGAAGGAATAATGCATGTTCAAATATTCTGTTCTGTTTTTGTTGTTTTCCATTCTTTCTTCTCAGCTCATCAAACTAGAAAAGCAGCATAAACGCAGGAGTGGAAGCTTAGCTATGGACTCTCCCTGACATCACGTTACTCACACAAATCAAAACTACAGTTCTGGATCTTGCTCAGAGTAAAACTCATTTTGGGCTGGTTCTGTGGTATGGACAAATACACAGTGTTTGACAGCAAACTACCTGTAGATCATAGATCACAGTTTTTCTGTATCTTTAAATTGGCTAAACAACGCAGAATCACATGTCAGGCAGAGCTGGATATCACATCTAACCAAGAGGAGCTATAAAAGCTCTCCACTCTCCACTGATCTTCAATCCTCTTCCACAAATGGAAACGCTCCAGCTTGAATCGAGCCCACAGAGCTGCTTCCCATGCAGGATCGTAGTGGAAGAAGAGAAAACCAGAAGGAAAGACACTGATCTGTATTGATCGTGTTAAGACTCTTTTTAATGGCGTCATTTTGCCAAACTCATATAACATAAAAGCCTTCAGTGATTTTCTTGGTATCTGCAGTTAAAACATGAGAGAGGTGACATTTGTGTGTTTGTGAGCATGTGAATGTACAGTTCCCATGAATAAAAAAATACCACACTGAGGTGACATCTGAACCACAATGACCACCTCAGTACTATATAAGGATATAATTCCCTCCTGTAGTAAGAATTTGTCATTTTGCTATATAATAATGCTATATATAATAATGCTATGTGTCAACAAAGTGTGGCGGAAGGAGTTTGTCAGGAGTTATCTGTGGAAGAGTTCCTCATTTGGAAAAGTTTCAACTACTAGATCAGCTGGAAATAGAACAGTCATACTTGAGTAAGGAAAGACCCAGCAGATGTTTCACTAAAAATATATAAATGCAAATGTCATGACACCAAATCAAAATAATGACATGAAGGGCCTCAGGCGAATTATCAAAGATGTAACATACTATCAGGACAGATATGGCAAATGTAGGAGTGCTAGCTGTGTGTTAGGTTCACTGTGATAGGCTGCAAACAACACTGTCTGCAGTGGGATTTTATGCTTCAAGCACAGATGTGGCCTAGTCCACTGAGGGAGCCATACATTAGCCAAATAGTCCACACTAATACCAGTAACTGGAATTTGCATACTTCATTGATATAGTTTAGTTTTTGATAAAGGTCAAGTTAAATGTAACTTTAGTTGGATTTTTTGTATTTTGCATATTCTCCTCCTTAATCTCTTCACACCCCTCATGCCCCTCTTCATTCAGAGTATAGAATTTAAATGTCATGTTGTTAGCTTATGGTATCTGTCAGTGTAAATAGTAAGTAGTGTGATCTTTCCATTCAGTTTCTCAATTTCCGATCAGAGTCCTGATGCTGTTTGTATGTTTGTTTACCATTTTGTTACATTTAGGAAGCTAACACTGAAATAGTCTTTGTATGCTTGCATACTTCTGATTTCATCATTGCATAAATAAAAAATCTCTTCTCATACGACTACTTAATAGCTTCATGTTTCATTACAGTAGTCTCACCTGGCTCCACTAACATCCACTCCCACCATCAGCTGCCCGTTCACTGACAACAGTTCATCTCTCAGCTTGATTCCCCCGCAGCGGGCTGCTGGGCTCTTCTTCTTCACCTCCGTCACCCAGATGCAGCCCACATCCATGATTGGACCCTGGTCCCTCCTCCTCCTTGGGCCTCCCTTCTTTCTTCCATCAGGGTCCCCAAAAATAGGGATGTTCCCAAAGCTGAGACCAAACTCAGCTGTTTCCCCCTCATCGTTGCTGAGGTAAACAGCATGAACCTCAACGTCTAAACCCTCCCTAGAGGAGGTTGGGCTGGGTGATGGAGCTGTGTCACCCTCCATGAAGTTAAACTTGATGTATTCCACCAACTTCTGAATGGCAGCCAGACACAGGGACATGTCCTCCACATTAACGTTGTTAACACTGCTCCTACTGCAAACACTGTCCCCTTCCCCATTCTGGTAGGAGTCTCCATGCTGGAAGAAGAAGAGGAGTAACAAGTAAGTAAAGCTGAAAAAACAGAATGAAAAACCATTAACAACTAAAATTTTAATTAAATTAAAACTGAAAACAAAACTTTTATTTTAATTTGCTTAATTCTGTCATGTTGCATGCTTATATGTACCTCTCTCTCTCTCTCTCTCTCTCTCTCTCTCTCTATATATATATATATATATATATACACATACATATTTTTTCCTGGTACAAAGCACTGAATCCCTCCTATCATATGCAGAATATTCAAGTAAATAGTACCTTGAAGACAGAACTGTCCTGATTCACACTGTGGTCCTGCTGTGATCTTGTGGTCTGAGCCCTGTGCCAGTCCTCCAGCAGTGGGAGGATGCTGAGGGCGTTGTCCTGAGTGATGGGCATACTGGCATCCTGGGCCTTTTGGGGGTCCCTTACCAACAGTCACAGTGAAGGTTCAAAATGTTTCTCCAGGCACAGGAACCAGTATGGGCTGAGTCTCTGAGTCTCAAATCCATCTCTGGCTCTAGGGAAACTGTACAAACTCAACTTCCAGATGAGCTGGTGTGGAAAATATCTGATTACTGGCGGGATTTCAACTGTGGTGTATGCAGCATTAGGCCATTACCTAAAGAGAACACAATAACATGTTACATTGTAATAACATTCAAAAAGGTACATGTGAGGTACATCTGTGTTTTCAGCCTGTTTCAGATCCAGTAAACAAGCAAGCAAAGCAAAGACTGAAGCTTTATGCAGAGCACCTGCTACTGTTTGTTTCTGCTGCTTTATCTCTATTGAAACCTAACTCATGTGAACTCAAGTTCCAATACCAGATCATTCAGACAACCTTTCAAACAGAATGATGTTAAGTTAATGGACACAATTAATTGGTAATTAATTAAATGGTTCTGTCTTCTCTCAGTTATCAAATAAATCAATTCAGTTTTCTACACCAAAGCTCTTTCCTTGAGTACCTAGGTATAATGCATTCTAAAGGACAGGGGAGGGTAAATCGATGTGGTGTGAGGTGTGCTGGAGCCTATCCCAGCCGGCATACGGGCGGGGTACACCCTGGACAGGTTGCCAGCCTATCGCAGGGCCACATATTGTATATCTCTATAAACCAAAAATAAAAAAACAACAACAAAAAAATACAACACACTGACTGGCCATGACAAAAACCTTTCTCTGCAGCAGAATAAGCATGAACTCCACTTACAGTTTACTTTTGTCACATTGGGTGAACAGTTGGTAGTGGATGTTGAGTCACTTCTGGCCATATGTCAAAGTATCCTTGGACAAGACACTGAAATTGTCCACAAAGCCACTGAGGTTGGACAAGCTAGTGTACTCTAAGTGCCGGTCCCAATCCCAGTGCAAAAACTGGGATGGTTGCACCAGGAAGGCATCTGGCCTAAAACCTGAGCCAAATCATGGTACTCTGCTGTGGCGACCACAACTACAGGATAAGCCAAAAGCCCCCCCAAAGATGATGTTACTGTAACAGTTTATACTAACACAAAACTAACACAAATATACAGTAGTGAAGATATACACTGATCAGCCACAACATGTGGTCGGCAGGGCTCAGTATTGGCACTCTGAGGCCTATGCAGGTCCATATGCAGCCAGCTGTGATGGACAGACTTAAATTTTTCCCATATTGACCTGCGTCCACTACATGCTTAACTTACACAAAATGTATTCTGTAACATGTTATGCCTTGCAAGTACAGTAGCTTACAGTATGTTAACTTTGTCGTTAATGGTTTGAAACATGCAAAACCAGCAGAGTCCTTCAAGGCTCCCACTCATAATAAACAAATCTTATGTAAAGTGAGGAATCTGGGCTGTCCCTTCAGCTACACGCTTAACTACAGACAGAGAGCCGAGTTTAGCCACATCTGTGGCAGATATAGGCAAAAAAGCAGGCTACCATGAGACCACACTTTAATGACTATGCAGAGCTTGGGCTTCAAATAAACTGTTGGGCTTTGCGGTACCATCTGTCTCTACTATTCCTGTACACTCCAAGTAAAGGCAAACAGGGCCTGCCCCATTCTGGCCCAAACTCCACCACGGGTTGGTTTGGGAAGCATATGTTTACAACAAGGTAGTGGAGGTGAGGATGTAGTATATCAGGAGAATGAAGCTGCCAAAATGTGACAGGTATTAAGTGAGGAAGCCTGAAGAAGCTGTGTCTGATTGACTTAAGTGTAGGACTATTTTTAAGACGCACACTTTTTCATGTCATTCATGGACTCAAATTGCACAAGCAGATACTTCACCTCAACAAAGAGACAGAGAACAATGAGCAAGCAGCTCTCGGGCAGTGGCGTTCCCTCTATTCTTGGTTACGCTGAGGCACCATCAGAGTCGCTAAAAAGAGCACTTCTAAACATGTTGGACACAGTCACAGCAAAAACTAAAAATAGGGTTTAGAGATAATTCTGGAGAAGGTGGTAAAATGCCTTCTCTCTCATTCTAATTCTTTTCTTTTCTACATCTATCACTTTTTATTCCTCAGCAGCAGCCTCCAGACAAACTGTGCTGACAGCCTGAGAAATGTCAGTCGTAGCTGAAACTCAAACAGAGGGACAGCTACAGAATAGTATATGTATTTATGATTCCCAAGTTTATAAAAGTATCCATTAGGATAATGAGAATGGCTTTTGACACACAAAATCCACCTTCTGCAGTGGGTCGGTGCATGCAAACCAGGTTTCTCAGGTAATTGAGGAACGAGTTTACATGCTCTTAAGAAACCTGGTTACTGGAAATCTGTGTGTACATGTAGCAGAAGATTTGATCTGATTTCTCCACCTTGGGCTTTTTTTGGAAGCACGGTTCACAGATTCTAAGTGTATAGAGACAGAGGAGGCAGCTTTGCTTCCTGATGTCTCCTGCTGACAGTGCTGAAAACATGCAGACAGACCAGTGCTGCAGCACAAACTGATTGAATTATAGAAATACACAGTAAAAAGTGACTTATTTAGATGACTGCAGGGCACTGCTAGTTTCAGGTGGACTTGATTTAAAAACTGGTTTTCCCCATTCATTCAGCCGCTCCTCTCAGCTGATGGTAGAGTGGTGAGTGTCTGCAGCCTTTATTATGCACATGCTCTCTTGTAAAAAGCTGATTAGAAACCCAGCCACATGTATACATGGCACAGTAATCAACGTACTCTGGTAGAAATCTACCTGGGGAAATCAGGTTTCTCTAATCCCTTACCACGATTACAGAAACAAGACAGATAAGAAATCAGCTCACTCGAGAAAGCTGGCTACAATCTGGCTACTTAAGTGCATGTGAACACACTGTATGTCTGAGCTGAAGCTGCTCTGTGAGGAAGAATGGTCCACAATTCCTCCTGAAGACTAAACAAGTCTAATCCACAGCTACAGAAAGTGTTTGCTAGAGGTTATTGCTGACAGCGGTGGTTCAACACTGTTTCACTTACTTTTACCACCTTTACTCTGTATGTGTTCAATAAAGAGAAGACAGATCATGATTGTTTCTATTTTTTCAACTTAGAAATTGTTTTAATTGTTAATATTTGTTAATATTTGACTTTTGTTAAGATCAGAATACATTTCATGACCAGTTCATGCAGAAAAGCAGGAAATCACTGAAAAGTCATGGATGGTGATGCTGATTAAAAAGACTGTGATATGATCTCTTAGCCAGATTGCACACCACTACTGTAGGTGTAAGTAAATGAGGACTTTCCATAAAGGCTTTAAATTGTAATCTTCAGATGAACAGAGAAGAGACACAGGAACTGAACCAGTTCATCAACTACTGACACACATTGGTTAAACAACAACAGCATTAACATGACATTCCCAGTAATGACCTAAATCCTTCTAAATGGAGCCCTTCCCCTCGACACATAATCTTTTACTCAACACCTATACCAGCATTAAAGAAGTGCACGCACTGATACACATTTACAGCAGGACCGCAACCTATTACTGATATTATCATCCATTTCAAATGCAGTACATCTGTGGTTGGAGACAATGAACCTGATATATCTATAGAATATGAGCCATTTTCTCTTTGTCTGTTTATCACTAATAGACAACAAAATGGGACAACCCACCAGCTGAAAAATGGTACACTTATAGAAAATTTCACAGGGAGCGTCTTAGGCTGTGTCTGACCGACCTCCCATTATTGTTCTACATCCAAAGATAAAATCTGCAGGTCTGGCCCTTCATTTTCATGACAAGTTTATAAAACAAAAGTTGTAGATCAGCCTGAAAATGGGGGAGTGGGTCATATCATAATAGAACTACAACCTCCTATTAGCTCCCCCCAGCTGAAAGTAAGATCCATATACTTTCTCTGTTATGGCCAAGCATTTTCATAAAAGTTTGGAAAACAAAAGTTGTAGAAAACCTCAAAACAG
>OMLM01006249.1:11878-23189 GCA_900302695.1 Helostoma temminkii | reverse complement strand
GCTTCTCTTGCAACATTACTACACTCTCAGATTTTATCCATCCATTTTTTCGAACTGCTTCATCCCCATAGAGGTCACAGATGTGCAGAAGCCTATCCCAGCCATCAACCGGGCCAGAGGCATGGTACACCCCAGGTAGATAGGTCACCAGTCCATCACAGGGCCACATATAGACAAAGACAACCATTCACACTCTCACTCATCACTCACTTTGCATGTTTGCATACATGTTTTTTTTATGTGTCTCTGTTTGTTACTGTGAGTATCCACCTGCAGTGTGAATTAGAGATAAAGAGCCAAAGGAGGAGGAGAGAAAGTGTGTGTGTTTGTGTGTGTGGTCAGTGCATTTGGCAGTGCTTGTTTGTGACCATCAGAAAACCATTTTAATTAAGGAAAGACACACACACACACACACACACATTTTGCTGTGTTAATCAATAATATTGTTGCCAAAAAATTCTGCTCTCTAATTGCCACCAATTCACCTTCTAAACGAAGGAGTGGGATGAAATGGGACACAGAGAAAAGATGATGGGAAATTAGACCAAAAGAACACAAAACCAGAGAAACAGGGGAAACATCTGGACAGATGTAGAAAGAGACGGCAGAGATGTGAAGAAATGGTAGGAAAACGAAAAAGAAATGCACACACAGAGGGAGTGTTACCCCCTGCTTTTAGCAAGTTGTTAGGCCAGCAGAGTGTGTGTCTGCTGAATTATAGATGGTGTAGCAGACTAACATGTAGTCAGCACATACACACACACACGCACTGTTTCTGTGCGCTGCATAACGTTACTGTAAAATTGATTTGCAAATAAATCCAGCAAGTTGCTCATACTGTGATTACTTATATTGATTCGACTAAAAACAAACAGAAGGAATGAAAGTACAAATTACTTTAAAAAAGTGAAATTTACAACAGTACAACAGCTGCATACTGTATATCCTGATACAGTGAGAACACTGAACAATTTGTTAGTAATCTGCTGGCTGTTTATAATCTGTCAGAAATTACAGTAAAGAGGCTAAATTTACTTGCTTAACTAGACCTGAAGATTTAAGCTTATCCTCTCTTGTATTGTTGATATTTACTTAAAACAATAAAGTGGCTTTTTCTTTATGTATAAGAAATGAACCAAGTTGATGTCTCTAGATAATGCAAGTTTAAGTCAAGACATACGTTTTAATGGATCTTCCCTACACTTAAATTAGAAATCTGTTATTTTGCGACTACTTTTCCCCTTAAAGTGCGCTTGAGTGTGTTAACACCGCTGCATCTTGCTCAAATAGGTCTGTGTGTTGTGTCTGGCACCATGTGCAGTGTAGTTCAGCGTGGTCTTGTTAGTGTGTACTCCTCAGACCGACCTGTCCGATCCTCTCAAATCAACCAGCAGCCTCTTATCCCACACACACCCCACAGTGGCTGTCCTCCGGCCATAGTGTCAATGTCAACGTTGCATCTGGTAAACACGACAATAGACACGTAGACCCAGCCCACACACACACAGACTAACAGGATAATGACTGGCCAATTAGGCACAGGCTTGATACGTCTGGATGTATCCAGTCATCTTAGCCCCTCCAGCCGCCATTACTCAAGCATGGACACACATTCACGCACACATACATCAAAACACATTCTGTACGAATACACTTGACTGGATGGAGCGCTGTGAAAAGCTGGCTGCTCCACCAGGCAACCTCTGTGAGTCAGCTTGTGTGTGTGTGTCTGTGTGTATGGAGGAATTTTTTTTCTCATGTACAGCTGTAATAAGCTCACAAATTTCAGTTTAAACTGATTAAATGACAGCTATTGGTGTGTGTCTTTTTCAGTTTTTTTTCCTGTGGAAATCAGCAGCTGTGCAGTTATGTTGACCAAAACATTAATATTTCTGTTTGTCTTTGTGGGTCTGCAAGACACTTCCAATGACTTTAAAAGGACCACGAGGGTTTACATAAAATCACCATGGACTAAAGTTAACAGTGAGTCTTTAAAACAAGCATTAGTCACAATGTGCTTTGCAGGAAACCTAGAGATACTAAAACACATTAAACTGAAAAATGTTCTCATGTAGGTTCATCATCATTTTGTTCTGAACTTCACAATAAAATAACCCACTGGATTTTGAGAATGACAGAAATTTTATGTCACTGTGGATCAAAGAATGAATGTTTTAAATGTAGCTTTACCTTTTATTAGACACTTTGACATTAGAGGTGCAGGAAATACAATGTTGACCTTAACTCCAGCTGTACTCCGTTTGAATGGATGATCCTCACCACCATCATCGCAAACTGTATCGTCCTGGCTCTGGAACAGCATCTTCCTGACGGAGACAAGACGCCTCTGTCCGAACGACTGGTAACACACACACTGTACACACTGTACAACATGTTTATAGAGGCATCATGTGTACAGATAGCGTGTATACAAAGGCTCGCAATAACTAGGAGGCAATTGACTCACACACACAGATTAATGCATAGACATGTACATTCGGATAGCACAGACAGGATAACATACACAACTGAATAAATAACAAAAGCACAGATGTTTTGTTAAAATTACCTTCACGTGAACACAATGTGCTCAACACTGATTTTTTTTTTCCCCCAACTTTCTTCTTTGCTATTTTTCATCCTGTCTCCTCCCTTCCTCTCCCCACTTCCACTCTCGCAGGAGGACACGGAGCCCTACTTCATAGCCATCTTTTGTTTTGAGTCAGGGATAAAGATCCTGGCTCTGGGTTTTGCATTACATAAGGGCTCCTACCTGAGGAACGGCTGGAACGTCATGGACTTTGTGGTCGTGCTCACTGGGTAAGTCTGAAATAGCATCTGTTTCTGTTAATTTTTAGTTTGACCTTTTATTTCTATTTTTCTATTATCCTTATTTTTTCTGTTTGATTTTTACTGTATATTTTTTATTTCTGTTTTTTGAAACATGCCTGTTATGTTCCATGCACAGTATGGTAAAAGATGAGATGTGTTTCTGTGGCTCCCCATTCCACTAACACTGGGTTAGCTTTCAGTAATTTAAAAAGGAAACACAGCAAAGGATTCACATGATCAAAATCCCCTCAACAGATACATAACCAATTTTACTTATTAAAAATATCCACATAGTGCTTAATTGTGAATCTGAGCATGTGTATTTGTGCAGGCAGATGGTAAGAGTAAGACAGGTATGCACACACTGTTACATTACCAACTGTGCGTGCTCTTGTGTGATCTAAAAATGTTTGCTAGAGTGGGATGAGTGGAGAAAGCAAGACACAAGAACAAAGAAAGAAATCCAGTCACCTCCAAAGCATTGGAATGATTTTTCTAATTCATTTGAGTTTGTAGCACACTGACGTCATTTGGTTTTAAGATCAAAAGAGGATTTCAGCTTTTATTTAGTGGTATGTGTAGTGAACTAGCACCAGATGACCCAAATTTGAAATCTTTAGTATACAACGAAAACAAGTGAACTGGTCTTGACTTTAAATACTTTTGGAGGGAACTGTAGACACACACACAGTGAATCCTGTTCATGTCAGTGTGTTTTATTAGCATTGATACTAATTACATTTCTGAAAATAGCAGTTCATTTATACATTCTCCTCTCTCTGTATGTGCAGCTGTGTGTGGGCATCGTACACTAGCATGACTTCCTTTCTTTTCTGATCCCAAACACACTCTCACACAGACACAGCGGAGGTCTGGCTTGACAAGGTGTTTGTGTGTGATCAGGACCACTCCCCCTCAGTCGTTATCCTCTTTAAATGAAAACACACACACACACACACACACACACTGCTGGATCAGAGCAGCACTGCAGGGAGCAGCAACCAGGGCAAAGTGAAATGTCACCTCTCTGAAGAAGGAGGAGTGGGTTTGTTGTTGACAACAGAGAGTAATACCTCAGCCCTTTTCTACATATATATTTAGAGAAGAACCTCTACATATATTTCTCTGATTTTTGTTCTGTTCATTTAAAATGATCCATTTTAAAATAAAATGCCAAAGTACTAAGTGTGAGGGCCAATAAAATATGTCACATAACACATTATTTATTAAGAAATGCACTGCACATGAAATGAGAAATTATATATTTAAAGGTAGGATTCAGGAGACTTGTAGAATAGATTAAGCACAGATAAATACAGATGTAAAGACACGGGGAGGCCTCCGAGTGATGGGGCCTAGAGTAGAGCTGTACTACTGCAGCTACATAACGGCAAGGAGAAGGGAGGAGGAGGTGGAAGAAGAGGACACGTGACAACGTCTCTCCATTCCCCTGGGCTCTGAATAACAGGACAGCGAGAGAGAGAGAGAGAGAGAGAGAGAGGGAGAAGAAGATGGGTTTGTCTGTTAAAGTAGGTGTGAGAGGTAAGGAGAGCTGAGAGGAGGTAGAGAGAGAGAGAGAAGGAAGACCACAAGAAGGAGGGAAGAATGATGGGTGGAAGGGACAGTAGGGCGAGGGAGGCAAGAGTGATTTATAGAGAAAGCGAGAGAGCAAGGTTTGGAGAAAGGATGGGAGGACGACGCAAGGGGAAGATGGAGATGGAAGGTGGGGGGAGGGGAGGGAGAGGGAAATGAGAGAGGAAACGCAGGGAAGAGCACACTCAGAGGAGCATGTGTGTATGTGTGTATGTGTGTGTGTGTGTGTGTGTGCGCTGCAGCAACCTGCTTTCCTCTGATCCCTATGATCAATCACTCAGCACAGCCTATATAACACACTGCTGTTATCTTGGGGTGCGTGCACGAACACACGCACACACACACACACACACACACACACACACACACACACACGTATGCTGTAAAGTGACTTGATTTTAATCTATACTAGCTAATAACCACAGGTTCTATTTATAGATATAAACTGACCGCAACGTCTTGTGAACATATGTTCAACAATATTTTTAGTTTCTGGTAAAATCCCTTAAAAATAGATGTATCAGTCAAAAAAAATGACATGCTTTATATTGTGAGACAAAGAACAATATGGGCTTCAAAACAAAATACATCTGAACACAGCCATGTGACAAAATATAATAGGTGCGTTTTTTCATGACGTAGTCCAGACATCTCTTTCCCTGAAAAGGACATTTGAGATTTTTTTTTGTCCTTAATGTTTTGTTAGATTTCATTTATATTGTTTGATGCATTTCACCACTTTGAACTGAACTAGATATAAAAGTTGTTTTTTTTTCATTTAGCGTGTAACTGTAATAACCACAAACCAATGAATATGTACACAGATTTTAAACATTCTGGCATAGATAACTCATACAATACAAAAGGTACATCAAAATACAACAATAAAATACACATACTAACAAGTATTTAATAGTTAATTACCTAAAATAAAAATAAAGACAATAAAATAGGGCTTTTACTATATTTGTTTAACGTTGCTGCAGCACTCAGTGGCCATACATATTTTACGCAGGCCTGTGTTTTAGTGCATCAGTTAGCATATGCTAGGTCAAAAGTGAGAAACCTCAGCCTGTCAGTGTAAATGCATTGGAAACACATGCAGTCAAACTTAACACGGGCTCTCAGTTGAAATGTAACGTTTACTGTCACGCAGCACAATACAGTGCAGCTATTTGGTCTCCAACATATGCTAATAAGCTAGCCTAGCAATAGCAGGTAGTTTGGACACACGTGTGCAATAAAAATGATGACATAGCCCTGTATATTTGTTGGGATTATATCAAGAAAAAATATGTTAAAACAAAGTGTATTCAAAACAACATCTTTTTGTTGTTGTTGTTTGTTTGTTTGTTTGTTTGTTTGCAGTCCCTCTGAGCTAAAAGCTAAGTCTGTTTAATAAAATTAATAAAATTAATAAAATTGGTCAAGATGTATCAAATCCTAGCAGTAAAAACAACTTCTGACATGGCAATTTTGTTAATGCAAACACTAGGTTACATTACTACATAAAAATATTAACTATTTCTAAAAAAAACAGTGGGCTTCCTGATTCCAAGAACACCAGATGCAACCCGTGTTATTTAAAGTGCTGTGATGCAGTGTGACCAATAAGGTGAGAGAACCATCTAGAAGTTAGGAGGGGTCCTAGTGGTGTTTAATGTGCTAACTTCTCCAAAGGGTCATTTGAGGGTTAGGACTTAGCTTTTCAAATACAGGAAAATATACTGAAAGAATCAATATGATGATTACCTTATTTGGGGGTCTTTTGAAACTGAATTATTTCTTACTCCATATGCTTATCTGTACATTGTATTTCCATCCACATCCACACAAATATACAGCTTGTTTTATGTGATAATTCTGCTGAGAAATATCCTGAGACGTCCTGACCTCAGTACCACAAAATTTGGTTTGGTTATTCATGGTTCACAGTGGTCTCCCTTGCCTTTCATCCAGGCTCACTGAGGCTGACTGATCATGCATATAGGTGGATGCATGACACACTGTAGACTTTACATTTAAAATATGTTAAGCTCTTTAAAATATATTTTTAGGCCATGAAGAATGTGATACCTGAACTCTCTCCACTTCTACTGCCACTGCTAGGCCAACACTTACATTTTGCTCAGAGGATGTCTTCAGACCTAAGCAACAGATTTCATCTTCTAAACATGTTCATGACTCAGTCATTCCCCCATGATCTTTCATCTAATGCCAATGCAGGTACCATTGAGACAATAAACATATGAACCAGGAGGAATGATTTAAAAGATTGATATTCATATTTACTGTATACATTAGTTTATCTTTTACTGTTAATAGTGTCAGGCTCTCAATGTTTCTCTCCTCTCTTCATTTTTCTGGGAAAGCGTGTGCTTGTGCTGTGTGTGTCGTGACTGAAAAGGCTTCTGACACTACACTGTGAAGGGTGTGTGTGTGTTCTTGGCAAATACACTGAAGAGAGACACTTGATGAGGACAAGAATTAATGAGAGGAAGAGAAAAGGGGGAACACACACACAGATAGTGACTAGTGTTTTTAGTATTCAGGGATGACAGTCCATTGATTTTCAGTGCTGTGCTGTGACATCACACAGTAATCTAATCATTTACAGTAGAGTCTGGGCCAGTCAGTCAATGGAGAGGACATCATAGACTTGTCTATGGCTCTAAGACAGTGTTCAAAAAGCAGTATTTTTGTTCTCACCAAAATCTGTCTTTTGAGGACCATAGCTTTTCTTAATCTTTCCTAATCTGACTAGCTATAAAATGTAATTAGACTATGAGAGTGAGACTGAATAAATATCTGTAGCTTAGTGTGTAAAACAAATGAAGGTTTGAGATACTGTAGAATTTGAAAGATAAATATCTGCCACTTTTTGAAATATTCAGGTAGTTTGACTAACCCATAAAGACTGGATTAGAGACCAGTGACTAACCATCATCAACGTCATTAGTGTGATTTTCTCCACAATAAGAAATTAAGTCATTAAAAATGGGTTTATATTTCTTAATTTCAAAACAGTTGATGCCAGTTAGCCACAACATTAAAAGCATCTGGCTGGGTGTGTGTGTGTGTGTTATTATTTGCATTTCAGAAATACCAAAATCTCTGTGACTTGGATATTGAATATTTTTGAGTATGATAATGATAGTTGTCATAGGGACAAACAAAGGGACCATTACCTAAAATTTGAGTAACACATTTCAAATAGAATCAAAATAATAAGATAATATAATAAGATCCCAGAGCAATATGCGCTGTTGGCAAAGTTAAATTGAACTAAACTTTAAGCTATTTGCCTATTAACTCAGAATCAGATACTGAATGTCTGAGTACCAATATACAGAAATAGTCCTGCTGACATGCATTAGATTGAAGGTTTCTGTTTTTTATCTCCTAAAGAGATGGAACAGACTGTTCAGGTGAGACAGGAGCCGTGAGGCACAAAGAAAAGCATTTCAGCCAATCTGAGGGGGGAAAAATGGCATACTGAGTCACTGGTGTATCTGACACAGATACCAAATGACATCAGAACTCAACACAGGGGGAAACAGGAACATCTGACTCACTGCAGGGACAACTCAGCTGAGTTTTGCGTCAGAAACAGGACAGATAAAATGAAACAGGTCCCCATAAAGATATTTATCCAGCTGTACTGACAAAGGCCTTCTGGGTCGAGGCTGAGACAGAACAATAGCTAACTGCTAGGTGAATAAGGTACACAAAATGTCATATAGTGGGAGAGCACCTGACTGAAAATCGTCCCTGTGCTTCCATCACTTCCATCATCAGTGGGGTTCTGCACATAGTAAGATCAGACCTGAAGAAAAGTTTTCTGACACTCCTGCTTGGACAGCCATTCCAACAATTAGATAATAAAGCAGTTGACATGTCCCTTTAAACAAAAAAATGGTGTCTTCTTCAGCGTGTGGTGCTTTTCGTGTACACCCACACACACTTGTGAACAGAAATAGTCACAGACAGAAACACACACCTACAGACACGCAATGTGAGGGTGATAAAGTTGGGCAAGTTCTTCATCACACCCACAGCGTTAAAAAACATTTGTCCTGGTGAAGTATACTTTAGCAAAAAACTTCATCTCTGATGCTCTCTACCCGAATATGACCTCTGACCTCTCTGTTCTCATCAGACGGTCAAATAGCTCAGTTAACGTAACATTCGGCAAATTGTGCTTTGCAACAAGCAGAAACTGCAGGAGCTACTTAAGAAATGGTTTTGTAAGTTCAGCTATGTCTCTGCAACAGGGTGGGCAGAGCATTAGCATTACTGAGAACATTTCTGCATCCTCAGGAGTTGTCTCATACCCCATTTCCACCAAGCCAGTTCCACGGCTGGTTCGGAGCTAGTGCTTAATTTAGAACCAGTTCATTGTGTTCACATTGAAAGAACTGGCGCCAACTCTCTGCTCTTCTAGAACTAAAAACAGATTGTGCCAGGAGCTGGGGCTGTTTTATGATGACCAACAACATTAAAAGCTTTCTTCTAATTGCAAATATCTGTGTATCATGATTTGTTTAACTGTGGTGTGAATGATAAAATGTAGTTGATGCTAATTAGCTGGCTAACGGCTAAAGCTAACAAAGACTAACACTAACAGCCGATGTTTAGTTTTAACAACCATCAAAACGTATTGCACATAATTTCTGTACATATCGATCACAACAAGCTGTGCATATGTTGGGCCAGGAGTATTTGGATGCAAGTTTAGCTTTTACAAAGAGACTATAGTGGTTGTTGCGCTTAGCATTAGCAGTGCTGCGAAGGCGGAGACGTAGCATAATGATAGAATGACATAGTTCTATGGTGGATCTCTAATCTGTGGAAAGGAAACCAGTTTTCAGCACCAAATTCTAATTGGTTGAAAAGGGGCATCAGGGTCATGGGTGTGTTTTCCCTTAAACAGTAGAAGTGATCCAGGAAAAGTTTATCACAACGTGTGAGGATGAATATATCCTGTATCACCATTCTGGGGACTTTCACATGTCATCTACTAATATTTTTGTGAACTAGTGTATGACTCTGAAATTATCTCATGTTAAATAGAAGTTGTGCAAGTGTACTTTTGGGGGGAAAGTACACTGCTGGAGGCACAAACATAGTACTGCCTGTTCACAAGCAGCAGATATCGCAACATGTTTTATATCTATTAAATAGTTGTTATTGTAACATTCTTTCAAGCTCTATTTATCATAATTTAGGATTTGAACATCCACAAACACTTAACATTAAAATAATTTATCATTTATAGCTTAAATAAGCTAAACAAGTCACAAACAGCCTGATTAGTGAATTAAAGTATTTGGCTTCAGAATTCATTATGATATAACAAAATATAAAAATTCAAATATAGTTTAGTGTATAAAAAAAGATACATTCATTAAAAGAACATTCAAATTTAACTCTTAGAGACTTATAACTTAAAGACTTATGACTTATACAAGACATATGGACAAAAGCTGCAATTTATCTGTTAACAGACAAATGGAGCATTGTACTTTTGTCCACTGGTGCTCCCCTGTGGTTTAGACCACAACATTTTACCAGTGAAAATATCTAGTTTGGATTCATTGTATATATGTTTTGTGTTGTTGTCAAAGATAAATAAATACATAAATGCAATCAACCATCTAAATCTTAAAAATGTTGTTGTATTCATGTTATCTAATAATTTAGATTAAGCTCAAAATCATTTTAGTAAAAGTTTAAGTGAATCCAGCTAAAATCACCCACTGCTGTGCAAAGCAGAGGGACACATACAGTTTTAACCACTAACCTTGAAATATGTAAATTCAACAATACAGGTAAAATGCAGGACAAAAGAGACTAAAATGTCACTGATTAAAAGTAGACCAAAATAAAAATTAATCAATTTTTACCAAAATCAAAATCCCAATATAATTTCACATTTACAGATGTCAAGGAATTTACAACCTAAAACCAGTTTTTGAAAACAAGACTTTCACAAACAAGGATGCAGAAGTCCAGACGCCGTGCCCCTGTGAGGTCCAGCAGTCGTGCTGGCAGGAGACAGGGACAGGTGGGCCAATCAGCCAGCAGGGCAGTGACAGAATGAGACCGCTAACGAGGAACAGAAGATGAATGGAAAAATTGGTAGAAGATTATAGACACAGGAAAGCGTGACGTGGGCAGACTGGAGAGAGGAAACAGACCTGTGTCGATGTAATTAAAGGACAGGGGGATGGCTGAAGGATGGAGCTGAAACGACAAGAGTTATACAAGAAGGAGACCAAAGGTTACTGGTTTGAACGTCAGTTCTGGCTTGGAAAATCTGAAGGCTTTTAATGCTGTCACACGCCAGACTAAGCCAGTGACTGGAATAACTCAAAAAACAAACAGGAAAGAGGAAATAACAAACTATTTATTTAAGAATGTATTTAAGAAATATTGCATCTGTTCAGACGTTTTAAATGACAGTTTCTGCATTGGTACTTTAAAACCATAAATCAAGATGTTTTTTTGCCAAAGACTAAAGCTCCAAACCCCTCCTAAGTTCCATAAAGCATATATGTAATTAAAGGACAGGAGGGTGAATAAAGACGTACTGTAAGGATGAAGGAAAGACAAGACACTATTTCTCATTATCGGCCACTTTCATTCCTCCTCAACCTTCCACTACATACATGACGTCAAATTAGATAAGGGACCAGAAACGCTGAGAGTGGAAGAGAGAAAAAAATAATTGCAGGGAGAGTGAGGGAGTTTGGTTGGGAGTGGAGGTAGAGAGAGTGTCCATCAGCTGAGTGTCGGCTCTCTGCTGAGATCAGCAATTATGCAAGAGCGAGAAAATAAAGTGAGGGAAAGCGTAGAGAGGAAGGGGAGATGAGGATGGAGAATG
>OMLM01006246.1:2231-37074 GCA_900302695.1 Helostoma temminkii | reverse complement strand
TCCTCCTTCCGCCTCTGCAGCAGCCGCTGAGGTCCGGGCCGTGCGGGGCTTTGGCCAGTCCGGGAGCCATGGGGGACAGTACTGTGGAGGGGACCCGGATCATCTACCACCTGGAGGACCAGGAGACCCCCTACCTGATCCGGATCAGCGTGCCCCCGCAGCGCGTCACCCTGGCGGACTTCAAACAGGTCCTGAACATCCCGAACCTGAAATTCTTCTTCAAGTCCGAGGACGCGGACTTCGGGTGAGTCACGTGATCAGCATCAGGCATCGATAACAAATAAATAATTTAGTATTAATTCTTCTTCAGATTATTTAATTTACAGCTGTAATCCGATTTAACTGTGAGCAAAGATTAATATTATAAACAATATTATGTTAATGAGCTGGGTTCTGATTGGATGATGATGATGATGATGATGATGTGTATGCTTATAGTGAACATTTACTGTAAATAAAGTGAGTCAGGATTAATAATCTGATGAAGATTATGTGTCAGAGGTGAGACAGTGACACACACACACACACACACACACACACACACAGTTATAACTCACTGTAACAACCTGTTTTACTCACCCTGTGGGGACCAGACAAAACCAAAGTCCCCATAAGGTCAGTGATTACAGGATGAAGAACCCTCACTGATGATGATGATGATGATGATGTGTTCACAGGGTCGTGAAAGAAGAGATCAGTGATGATGATGCCAGACTGCCATGTGTGAATGGACGAGTTGTCTGCTGGGTCAGAACCACACACACACACACACACACCATATCCTCCAGTGTAGACGTGTCCTCAGAAATGTCCCCACAGTGATAGAAATGTCCTCACAGTGTAGACATGTCCCCACAGTGTGGACGTGTCTTCACAGTAAGGACATGTCTCCCCAGTGTTGGAAATGTCCCACAGTGTGGACATGTCTTCACAGTAAGGACATGTCTCCCCAGTGTTGGAAATGTCCCACAGTGTGGACATGTCTTCACAGTAAGGACATGTCTCCCCAGTGTTGGACATGTCCTGTTCATCTTCCAATGTTCTGTGTGTTGGTCCTCACAGATACAATATTCTGATTCTCCAGGTACTGATGCGTTTCCTGTGTCTCTGTCTCTGTCCAGGTGGTGTCCTCAGACACCTGTCAGTCAGACCACCAATCAGTGTCAACCCCCACCATCGTGGCCCCTCCCCCCACAGAGAGGACAGGTGGGATTGGGGACTCCAGACCTCCGTCCTTCCAGTGAGTTCACCTGAATTCTGATGCGAATGCACAGAGACGGAGCGTCCTGAGGGTGGGGGGACTCTGTCCCTGACTGAATTTTTGTGTCTCTGTGTCTCAGTGCTGCAGCCGTCAGCAGCCATGATGAAGGGTCAGAGGTCAAACCTGCTGCTTCACCATCAGAGGGGAGAGAGAGAGACATGAGAGCCCGAGGTGAGACCAGCTGTGTTCTCTTTCTACAGTCCGGCTTAGGATGTCACAAGAACTGAACCTTGGTACCAAGTCCATACCATAGTTCTGAAAGCATGACAGTACCGAAAGTACCAAAAGCATCTTACTAGAGCAGGTTCTGGACCTTTGAGCTTTATAAGTGCAGTCGCACGTTAAACTGCAGTAGATGGAGGACGGGGACGCTGACAGCAGCAGGACTCTGGAGATTCTGCAGGTGTTGGCAGGTAGAGGGTGGACACTCACTGTCCGTAGATCTTCATGAAGCTGAGGTTATAAACATCACGCATTGTTTCTAATCATGTGATTGGCGCCGCCTCGATGCTGTAAACAAAACACAGCTGATTTTCACAGTGAACTGGTTGTACCACACCGTTCCTCTGTCCTCCCTCACTGAGATCAAACTGATCATTTCATTAACACATTTCAAACTCAGTATGACTGGGTGGGTGAGTAAAGTTGAGTAAAGTCCGGACCTGATCTCCTGGAGATTGTCCAGAGTGCATGTGTGAAAGCAGCTTAGAAACCCTTAGAAAACACTACTAAAGTCATGTGTAGAGCTTTGTGTTTGGGTCCATGACAGGGGTCAGATCCCACTAAGGAGCCACCGTAGAGACACGTCATTACGCTGCGCTAACGCTAAGCACAACGACAACCACCACAGTCTCTGTACAAGTTTGGTTCTAAACTCACATCCAAACACTCCTGGTCCAACATATATGTGCTGCTGGTTGTGATCACTGTCTTTTCATTGTAAAAACAAAATGTCAGCTGTTAACGTTAGCCTCTTAGCATTAGCGGTTAGCTCGCTAGTTAAACTGATCTAATAAATTAATCACTGATTTTTATCTGTAGAACGGAATTGGTTCTTGGTTTCAGGTTGGAACCAATTTTCATGCAGGGAGCTGGTTCTTTGTCTGTGGAAACACAAAGAACTGGTGTGAAATTAAGCAACAGCTCAGAACCAGCCCTGGAACTGGTTTGGTGGAAAAGGGAAAAGACACATTTTGGAATATAAACACAAAAAACACCAAATCAAAGCTCAGGATATTAACAGAGAAATACAGAGCAGTTTGGTGAATCTGTCAGCCTGTCTGTAATTGGCTCCCTTTTCTGCAGGTGAGAATCAGAATGGCCACACCCACCAATCCACTAATCAGAATGGGGTGGGGCCAACAGGTGGAGGTGACACCGCATCAGCCCGACAGAGCAGCGAACTGGAGACGACCAGTTTCTGCTCATCTGAAGACTCTGGAGGAAGGTCAGACTCCTGCCTTTATTCTGATCCTAAACCTTAATCTGAATCCTGAGCCTGACCCTCAACTCAACCCTAAACCTGTATATTTAACCTGGAAATGGACCTGACTCGGATCCAGAGCCTGTGCTAAGCTAGGCTAAACATTCAAACAAGCTGTGGATTCATCTGTGAAGGCTCTCAGTCATCCCAAAGGTTCTGTTCAGTAGCAACTGGACTTGTTTATTGGTTCTGAAGATGTTTCGCCTTCCAGCTGGAAAGCTTCATCTATTTGGGGTGGCGCTTCAGAAGCCACACAGCAGCCAGAACTGACAAAGCCTTCTGGATAGAAGGCGAAACATCTTCAGAACCTTTGGGATAAACTAAGGATTTGTTTTCAAAATCAACCAAACTCCATTTGGAAATCTGCAAATTTTAAATCTTTCTTGTGTTATGACAAAAGTAAACCATAAAAAAATAAAAACTTGACCATGTTTTTAAAATTTCTTATTGTTGTTAAAAATCCAGCTAGGGTTAGGGTTAGGTAGGCTAACACTGTTTATGCTAAGCTAATCTGTCCCTTTAAACACATCGGTCATGTGACATGTAGATCAGCAGCAGCTCTCCCTGTGATTGGATGGTTTCTACTGTAACACTTCACCTGCCCTCAGGTCGACTTCTTCTGCTCCAATAAACTCATTCACACTCGCCAGCTCTGGCTGGCTGCTGCAGGTCATGTGACAGTTTGTATTGTGCTGCTGATCTGAGTGTTTTCAGCTGCACAGCCTGGACTCAAACGGCTCCTGTCACTTTTACATGGTTTATTTTTTATCATTTTTACAGTCTCAGGATTTTCTTAGTCATACACTTCAGACTTCTGTCATTTTTTAAAATTTTTTATTACATTCTTTATTTTTTATTTCTGATTTTTTACAGATTTTTACAGATTATTAGTCAGGTTTTGCTTTTGAAGGTTTATTTATTCTTATATTTTCATTGGTATGTATTTCTATTTTTCAATTTTTATTTAATATAATTAATTTATTTACATGTTTACATACTTGTCATGCATTTAGACAGTGGATTTCAATTTGTTCAATATGTTTTTGTTTACTGTGTCTTATTTGTTATATTTGCCTTATTTTCTTATAACATTTATTATGTTAATATCCTGCTATAAAATGTTAATAACAATAATGTTTTTAATGATATTATGTACATATGAAAAATATTTTTCAGTTTTTAGCTTAATATTAATTAAAACAAGTAATTACAATTTGTAGTAGTATTTGTAGTATTTATAGTTTGTGCTTATATGTTTGTTTTTATCGTCATCTCAGTCATAGTCACTGAGTGACTGATGAACTGTGTCACCTGAACCACGTTTCCCTCTGTGATGTCACACCAGGTTCAGCCAATCAACAGAGCAGAGCAGCTCCTCGCCACGACTTGTCCGGCGTCAACGCCGCCGGCACAGGAAACCGAAGACACCACAGATGGAACGGGTAAACACACACACGTTGGTGTTTGTGCAGCTGTGAGGACATTATAGAGGTCTGTGGACGGAAGGTGGGATGGAAGGTGAGGGCGAAAGGTGGGGACACAAGGTGGGCTGGAAGGTAGGAACAAAAGGTGTGAGACAGGGGACAGACCCACTGGAACGACTCAAAAAAACTGAGAAGAAAAGTCAAACTTGATAAAAAAAATGAACAATCTCAAGGCTACAAGTCCATCTCAAAGAATTTTGGGGCGCAGCGAAGTGGCCCGTGTCAGAAAGCTGTGTCTCCACCAGATGTCATGGGTCTTCCAGTTGGACAATAACCAGAAACACACTCAGAAATGGTTCCAAACAAAGTGCTGGAGAGTTCTGAAATGGCCAGCAATGAGTCCAGATCTGAATCCTATAGAATACCTGTGGATAGATCTCAGAACCGCAGCTGGGAGAAGGCATCCTTCAAATCTGAAGGACCTGGAGTGGTCCAACATTCCAGTAGAGAGGTGTAAGAAACTCATTCATG
This sequence comes from Helostoma temminkii, assembly GCA_900302695.1. Taxonomy (NCBI): domain Eukaryota; kingdom Metazoa; phylum Chordata; class Actinopteri; order Anabantiformes; family Helostomatidae; genus Helostoma; species Helostoma temminkii. The sequence continues at coordinate 32,375 of OMLM01006246.1, read as the reverse complement.
GTTCAGGAAGCGATTATTCAGGGGGGTGATTCCAAATATTAAGTTAGGGGTAATAATCTTGTCCAGTGCATTTTGTGGGTTCTGTGTGGAATTGTATCATATTTGACTTTTCTTCTGTTTTTTTTGTTGTTGTTGCAATGCAAACAAAAACAATAAGCACTTGAATACCAAAACATTTGCAACTGCAACAATTTTCTGAGAGGGTTGGATTTTCTGACAGAATTGTAAGGGTGCTGATATTTCTGGCAATGACCGTAAGTGTCCTCCACTGTCCTCTCTTTGTGTCCACAGTCTACGTCTTTCAGCAGCGTCACTGACTCCACCATGTCGCTCAACATCATCACTGTAACTCTCAACATGGGTGAGTAGAGAGTCGAGTACACTGTGTACACAATACTGCAAGCTATACTGTAAACTATACAATAAATTTACTGTAAATTATAAAAAAAACTTTACCATAAATTATACTTTACCAACTTTACCATAAACTGTACTTTAAACTATAATATGACCTCATATCTACCATGTACTCTATACTGTGAACTGTAGTATAAACTACACTATACATTTACATTTAGTCATTTAACAGACGCTTTTATCGAAAGAGACTTACAGTGACTAAGCAGCAAAAGTCTAAGTCTAGGAGAAAAACTTTAAAGCAAAGCATCATCAGAAGGGAGTTGAGGTAGACAGGTGCAGGTGAGTCGACCACTGTAGGAGGAGTCAGAGCTTTAAATCTGATGCAGCAGCTACAGGAAGCCAGAAGTAGTAGGAAACTAGAAGTTCTGTCTTGGAGAGGTTGAGTTTAAGACGTCTTTCCCTCATCCAAGCAGAGATGTCAGACAGACAGGCAGTGATGCGTGATGAGACAGCTGAGTCATCCGGTGAAAAGGACAGGAAGAGCTGTGTGTCGTCAGCATAGCAGTGATATGAAAAGCCATGTTAGCGGGTGATAGAACCCAGAGATGTACTATAGATTGAAAAGAGAAGAGGACCAAGAACTGAGCCCTGTGGCACACCGGTAGAGAGGCTGTGAGAGTTGGAAACGTGCCCCTGCCAGGATACCTTGAAAGTTCAACCACATAAGTAGGAATGAAGCCAGGCCAGAGCTGTGCCAGAGATTCAGAGAGTGTAGATAGAAGGATCTGGTGGTTCACTGTGTCAAAGGCTGCAAATAGATCAAGTAGGATTAAGACAGAGGACTGTCCCCTAGCTTTTGCAGCCCTCAGGGATTCCACAACTGTGAGGAGTGTTGTTTCTGTAGAGTGACCACTATGAAGCCAGACTGAGATGCTCTGAGAGAGACAATTAGAGAGTAGATCAAAGACTGCTTGTTCAAGGGTCTTAGTGAGAAAACAAAGGAGAGAGACAGGTCTGTAGTTCTCAACAAGGGCAGAGAGAAGGCTTTTTAAGGAGTGGAATAATCTGGACCAGTTTAAATATACTTCAGCGTTTCCCCTGCCATTATAGTGGCGGGGCGCCACCATGCGCACACAGGTAAGGACACTCCCACAAGCAGACAGAGAGCGCGTCAAAAAAAAATGTCTGTGTGTAGTGTGTTGTCCTAGGTAGACGCTTGTCCATGTAACTAAAACTATAAACTATAAACTACTTATATGCACTGTGTTTACTATAAACACGCACTTTACTGGTGTTCAGTGAATCCACCACATTTTCTCTCAGATGTATCTACCTGTGAGGTCTCACTACACCTGAGTTCACTTTAACCCTTTGTGTTCCAGAGAGGTACAACTTCCTGGGCATCAGTATCGTTGGTCAGAGCAATGACAGAGGAGACGGAGGAATTTATATCGGCTCCATCATGAAGGGAGGAGCGGTGGCGGCAGACGGACGCATCGAGCCCGGAGACATGTTACTGCAGGTAGTACTACTGCAATACAACAGCTAGACTGCTAGGAATGACTTCAGGTGACTACATGTCAGTTCTTCAAATGAAGTAAATAAACTGCAGATGAACTTTAACTCACAGTAAAGAATGTCTTAAAGTTCTACTCAGTACTTTTTTCTGTTTATTTTTTTAACACAGATGTCAATACTGCTACCACTACTACTACTGCAACCTCTTTAGCTAGTAGCACTACACCTGTTTCAGTAGTACTCACACTAACATCAGTATTTGTTGTGTACTTCAGGTGAACGACATCAACTTTGAGAACATGAGCAACGACGACGCTGTTCGAGTTCTCAGAGAAATTGTCCACAAACCAGGGTCAGACATGTTTTACTTCTAATACTGCTGCTACTACTGTTAGTACTACAACCGTATTACTACTGTGACTGAGCTTTGATCACTGTCCAGCTGCTGCAGTGTTCTGCTCATCCAGGTTTTTATCTGACCGTTTCTTTCTGTTCCCACCTTCTGGTCTCTGCTGGATCTGCTGGTAAAACTCACATAATACTAATGATCTGTCTGTCTGTCTGTCTGCCTGCCTGTCTGCCTGTCTGTCTGCCTGTCTGCCTGCCTGTCTGCCTGCCTGCCTGCCAGCCTGTCTGCCTGCCTGCCTGCCTGCCTGTCTGTCTGCCTGCCTCCCTGTCTGCCTGTCTGCCTGCCTCCCTGTCTGTCTGTCTGTCTGACGTTGGACTTTGCCTTCAGAGAACTGGATGCAACTAGCAGTTACTTTTCCTATAGGCTTTTCAGATGGCTTTAAAATTGAGTCACAGTTTATTACATTCAGACTCCAGGTCCTAACTTTAAAAAGCCTGCAAACTGATTGCCTTAAAACTAAGTACTTTATAATTGTAGTTTGTACTAACAAACGCTCATTTAGTGTAGTACACTTATACTTGAGTTTAAATACCTTTATAATTTACTTTAGAAGTACTTCTGATTAAGTATAGAGCACTTTGAATTATAATTTCACACATGCCTCATACTGCATTATGCTCTACTGTTTCTTTCCCTCACTACTGTACTTCACCAATAGTGCCCTTGGTGCTCAGATTAGTTTCAACACAGTGTACAATTTCTACTTCTGAAGCAACAGGAAATTTAGCAAGTGGAACATTTCTTAAAGCATCTATAAACTATATTTTACAAACATGCAAAGTGGTTTGTTGTAGTCATGAACCAATAGAGAACCTACATCTGCAGCTTCCATCAGCTTTATGGAGTTTTAGTGAGTTACATCTCACTGTCATCTACTAGTAACATAGCACAGTCTGTCCTGTTTGAATCACAGGGTCAGTACAAATGTAAATGTCCTGCATTGAAGGACACCACCATGTAGAAGTGCAATGCAATGTTGTGTTTTCAAGAGGTGCACAGGCTGACAGTGCTGACAGCTGAAGAGATGCAGTTTGCCTCTTAAGGTCAATACCAAAATATCAGAAATTAATGATGTGACTGGTAACATCCTAAAACTGGAAAAAAAATTTAATATCCAACATTCAAACCCAGACTTAACTGATTTTATCAATTTTATTTGGACGAAGAAATTCAAGCTGATTAACATTACATTCATATTCCTTTAGATGTCACCTTATATTACATCTTACATGTCTTTACCCAATAATGACATGTTTTCCAACTTATTTTAGCTCACACAGAAAATTCAGTAATACCAGCATTAGCAGAAGACCTCCTCCAGTCATGTTTAATATGAATAGTGAAATGTCAAAAGCAAGGATATCACACACATTTTTTATAACATCTTCAAAACTTTAAACTTCTAATCATTATTTCTGTTTGGTTGCTGTAAACCATTTACAGAAACATGATTAGTACAGATAGTATATTGGAATGTGCTGTGATAATCACATGGTCTGTCACTGGGTTTGCACCAAGTGAGTTGATCAGATGTCGATTACTATAATATTTAAAACGAAAAAATAAACATAAAAGCAGTACATACACTAAAAAACAGGAAAACCCAGAATCATTCAGAGAGAGCCAACACCAGATCATGAAAAACAATATATTTTTTTTAAATGCCTAATTCTATAACATCACTAACATCAAGTAAACACAGAGAAAGTTGATGAATATGAATCATGTTGTGAGATAAATGAATATTATCAGGATGAGCACAAATACAACATCCCTTTGTACTGGCAACTACTTTGAATTACAATACACTTCTGTATTTGTTCAAATATTATGTTCTCTCACTTTTCTGCAGTGAATATGTTAATATATTATCTCTTATTATGAATATGTCATTTCTGATCGTCGAAGAAGAAGAGGGGGCAGAAGGGTCCGAAGACAGAGAGAGAAGTGGAAAGGCATGAGTATAGGGACTCTTAATGTTGGTACAATGACTGGAAAGGTAGAACGTTAGCGGACATGACAGGAGATATATGCAAAATGTAGGTTTTTTTAAAATCTGTAAATTTATATTACATCGTGCTTGATTATATGACATTATGTCAGTAAATTTGAGTTGGGCTCTATTTACACGTCGTATATTGTTTGTAATTGCTCAATTACACCACACGGTGGCAGTGACTTCTTGTTGGACTCCATCTGCAGCCATAGTCTTTGTGGTTATGTGATGGTGGTGCCTTCATTTCTTCATATGTGTGCACATATCTGAATAAGAACTGAACGCATCGTAAGACAATATAATGTCACTGAGGGCATGGTTTATACTGATAACGAGTTATGTTATTATTATTATATGTTATATAGTTAATTAGTTAAGTTGTTCACTTGTATTAAAAATAGAGCTGTTTAATTGACGTGCAAATGACATATTCCATATTCCTGCTTACTTAGTCTTTATTGACCAGTTCTTAAGCTTTTCCTGGTTTTCCCTTTTCTTTTTCTTGTAGAGAAGGACTCATAGATAGATTTGAAGACATAATATTAAAGCCTGTCCAGTCACATCCTGGCATTTGCCACTGGAAACATCCAGCCACTGATTGTCATTTACTAATAAATCCCAGTGCTATTCCTTTAAAAGTCTGGGTTTACTGCAGTTTAAGCAAATATTACAAACGTGAATATTAAACAAGATTGCATTCAATGAACACTACTCCAAATTACACTATCGCGACATTTCAGTAGAGGCTTGGCCCCGTGTGCGTTGTCGTGGCCGAGTGGTTAAGGCGATGGACTAGAAATCCATTGGGGTCTCCCCGCGCAGGTTCGAATCCTGCCGACAACGTGTGAGCTTTCTCTTACTGCACCCAGACTCGTAGAACTAGAAGAATTTCATATCCGCACTTTGATCACAACAAATGCTGTTTATACTTCAGGTGTTTACTTGTTATTGGATAGTGACATGTTGTTCTTTTCTCTTTTTCTCATCACAACCAATTGAGGCAGATGGCCGCCCACCCTGAGCTTGGTTCTGCTAGAGGTTTCTTCTGTTAAAGAGAGTTTTTCCTCTCCACTGTCTCCTAGTGCTGCCTAAGGGGGAATTATTGGGTCTTCTATATAATTCCATATAGTTTTATTGTTAATTATGTGAAGTCTTAAACTTTACATAGTAATTCGCCTTGAGATTAATTTTATTTTGAATTGGCGCTATATAAATGAACTGAATAAAATTGAGAAGGTTTGGGAAACAAGGTCACAACAGAAAATTGCTCCAGGAGAACCAACTTTTCGTGTTACCACAGTTGATTTAGAAAGTGCTCTAAGGCAACAGCATTTTCACTACTCTCCTGTCTTTAACGGAAAACTCGTTGTCGGCAGGATTCGAACCTGCGCGGGGAGACCCCAATGGATTTCTAGTCCATCGCCTTAACCACTCGGCCACGACAACACTGGCAAATTTGCTGTTCGCTACTGTAATATCGCGATACCGTGTCATTCGGTGTTTTATTGTGAATAGTCAGTCCAAACTACAGTTGTAAATTATTGAGAACTTGACTTCATAATTGTGTTTGTAATATTTGCTTAAACTGTGCTGAACATAAATCTATAAATTAATGCTACCGAGATTCAACAAACAAGACTGTACAACAAGATGTGTGCACCATCTCAGTAATTGAGACTTTCCATTGATCTTTATTTTACTTCCCTCTCATGTTGCTGTAACACGAAGTGCTATCTTATCTTATTCAATTAATCTATGAATGAATCTGGGATCATTTGCTGATAATTAAACAGCTGTTTGGTGTTTGTGCAGAAATGTGACAGGACACTGATAAAGTAGTAGCCCACAAATAATGATTAGGTAATGAGTAATCAATGAGGGACTACTTAGTACCTACTCGGAATGATGTTTACCTTACTTGAGAGTATTCAGGCAGTACTTATTAACAATTCATTAATTATCGGGTCTTTCTGAGTCATTCTTTAGTAAGTACTTGCACTTTGTTTGCAGTATTGTGAAGTGTTAACAATGTATGTTTCATATTATAATAAGAATCATTTGCATATAAATACGCGTTCGTTGTCTTATTCTTACAAATTAAAAGGTTGAACCAGGACACACAACAGTCTAGCATGTTTACTACTGTGATTCAAACATTACTTAAAGAATAGTGTGACAGATGATGGTAAAATGTGATGTTATTAGACTGTGGAACAGAAACAGCAGTGGGTAGAGGTAGAGCTGATTTTAACACCTGATGTAGTGACAGGGTTAATCCATAAATGATACATAGTATTTTAGTACTTTATAAAGTTTTTATGAGAATCTAAGCCCATAGAAAGTAAGTGACTATTTAAGTAAGTTGACTAGTGACTAATGATGGAAAATAAATGTGGTGAAGTAAATGGACAATATTTTCCTATTGCTTGTAATGGAGTAAAAGTAAAAGTAACATGAAATGGAAAAACTGGGAATATGGAGTGAAAATAAATATGGAAATAAAAGTACTTTAAAATGTACTGATTTACTGAAGTATTTTAAAAGTAAGTAAAGTGCTTGAACTACCTGTGCCTAAATGGTGCATCCTAATTCTTAATTCTCCTCAATTGTCACATTTTAGATTAGAAAATGTCAAATTATGGTTGTTATGAGGTCAGTGGTAAAGTCTGAAGCTTGGTCAAGGCTATGTCACAGTATTTTAGTGTTTTCAGCCCAGATTGCATGTTGTTACACCACCTAATCTGTGTGACACAGGTTTCAATAAAGCAAAGAAAAACAAAAAAACAAAAAACGTCCTACGTCATCAACAAGCGCCTTTAAGTTGCAGTAGCGGGAGTTTGACCATTTTATAAGGAAAGGAAGGGTTGGTGTTAAGACAAAGTAAGTGAATATTTTCTAAGCGCATGTTGCGTAATACTTTTGTGGTGTTACTGCAGTTAAAGCTGTTAAACGTTGGTAGTTATCTTGGTTTGTTACAGCTTCCTTCTTGTTACTTAGCTAACTGAACTGAACGTTACTTTAGCAACAGTGTTCGTAGTTTCACTTCCGCGTTTTTTGGAAATGTTTTCTTTATGTTTTGAATGTGTGCTCTTTGTTTAAAGTCACATGAACCTGTTCTGTTTCATTGTGTTAATCACATAGCGTGTCGCCATGACGCAGAGGAAGAGGCTTTCCAACACACAGAGCTCCTCTCAGAGCAAAGTAAGTGATTTTCTGATGCCGTGACATCAGACAAACAGAACATTAAGTACACGGAAAAATACATTTAAAGTATACTATAGAATGGGCCTGCATTTTATTAGTCCATGGTTTTGCCAAAGATAAAGTCATATTACTTGTATACGATTTGTTAGTTTTAACAAAGTAAACATTCAAAAACCAAACAGTACAGTGATAACATGTGTAATACCATCTCCAAAACACACCCCATGCAGAACCATTCGTGTATAATGAGCTACTTTACAAACTGAAAAACCAAAGGTCGTTCAGGAGTATAGAAGGTGGTTGTTTTCAACTTTACTTTAGGATGTTGCCTCTGCCTGGTATAATGGATTTTGGTTTTCATTTTTTTTTATCTTCATAAAAGACTTATGAAGCTGACTAAAGCATTACAATTTCTCAGAGCCCCTGATTCCAAATGGCTTTGTTTTGTCCAAAACTCAAACATATTCCATTAATATCATGATGGTGAGACCCAGCATTTGCTAAGAGCAACTAGAAAGAACCAATTCAGTTTTTGTACTGTGTTCACAGTCTATTGCCACATAAAAAATCCTTAGTAATTACGAACATTTCTTTTAAACAGGGGCAGTCAACATACAGTTCAGTACGAAGTGTTAATCCATACTAGACCTTTAGACAATGGTCTTAATCTCAGTTTTTACCCACAGAGGCAGTCTAGCTCTTTAGTGGCCCAGGAAGAGGATGATGACACAACCTTCACTCAGCCAAGTACGTCACAGGTCCAGAGAGGGCTGGAGAAGCTCTCAGCAGCACAAGTGGACCAAAAGGTAACGAACACCCATAAATCAATATGGAGAGTAATAATCCAAAATATGCTTTTCCTTAATGAAGAACTCTTGTCCCTGGTGTGTCCGTCCGGCAGACAGCTGAGGTGGTGCAGTATTTCTTGGTGAAAGACCAAAAGAAGATTCCCATACGTCGAGCAGGTATTTTGAACATTCAAATTCAGCGCCTGTCACTGAATCTGAATAGTCTTGGAGTCAGTTAAAAACTGTGTCACACTGCACAATCTTTTTGTCTGGTTATTCATGGGAAATAGGAAGAAGACAGTTAAAAGCAGAAACAATGTTTTGATTATAAAGTCTAACCTGTATTTAATAGAAAAAGAGGCTCCTTAATGACTTTTGTGGTCTCCACAGCTCTACATCAGCTGTCCTTAGATGTCCTGCAGTACACACATCAGTTCTGACCTTTCTCCTGGAATAGCCTAAGCCTAAACCTAAACATTAGAGGCACCTGAATATGTACTGTTATCAAATATTAAGTAAATGGTGTAATTTACAGTTTTTCTTGTTTGTTTTTTCAGACCTTGTGAAACATGTGGTGAAAGACTACAGAAACATCTACCCTGAGATCATAAAAAGGGCGGCACGCACATTTGACCAGGTTCATTCAGTCAGAGGATCAGTGGCAGCACAGCAGTTGGCTAAATGTTGTCATATTGCAGAAATATCATTAAGTTAAAAATTTGCTTTCTCCACACTTTAATCCAGGTATTTGGCCTTAAACTGGTTGAAATCGACACCAAAAATCACATGTATATACTAATTAATAAGCTGGAAAGTGTTGAGGGAGCCTCACCAATTAAGTGAGTATCCCCAGCAGTATATGTTTGTTAGAATATTTAACATTGCATCAATTTTATGAACTGTCAGATTTCATATAACCTAACAGGTCTTCTTTGTGTGTGTAGTAGCCCTACCAACCCAAAGATGGCTCTACTGTTTGTGATCCTCAGTGTAATCTTCATGAAAGGAGGTGTTGTCAGAGAAAGTGAGTGACTAACCATTGTTCTGTTCAACTAGGAGCTCTTAGTCCATTTAGCATGTCTTTATCTTGTCCCAAAAATATCTGCTGTTTTGGTTTATAGGTGTAATCTGGAATAGTCTCAAGAAGCTCCGTGTTGACCCTGGGTAAGGCAAGATTTTAGTTTACTGCTGTACATGTGTACATTATGATTATTAGGGAGTAGGATATTGATGCAGTGGTATCTGTTTTGTTCATTGTCTTGTTTGATGACTGAAAATCTCCCCAGAGAGAAACATGAGGAGTTTGGTGACGTGAAGAAAGTGGTCACAGATGAGTTTGTGCGTCAGAGGTAAGAATGAGGTTCTGTGTTTTCAGCCAGCAGATAGCTCAGTCATCTAATGCAGCATGTTTGTGAACAGAAGGTCACAGGTTCCAGCCTGGCTGTGGTCACTGTACTGGTGTGTTCAGAGCCAGTGTCTGTCAGACAGTAGACTCTGGTTTATACCACACCACAGAGCAGCAGGAGAGTGGAAGAAACCAGACCACTACAGCAGAGTGGCTGGACCAGCACTGCACTCCCTCCACACATTATATCTTCATAGTAGATTTACTGCTGTTTGTTTACACTGAGATCAAACTAATGTTTCAGTTATCAGTGCTTTGCTTCCAGGAAGCCAATTAAAGCGCTTCAGTTGGCTAATGTGTGTGTGTGTGTGTGTGTGTGTGTAGGTACCTTGAGTATGTGCGTATCCCTCACACAGAGCCCATTGAGCATGAATTCCACTGGGGTCAACGTGCTGATCTGGAAGTGTCAAAGGCCAAAATCCTGGAGTTCATGGGGCAGGTATTTTTCTGTTTGTATCTTGTCACCTGCATGTTACATGTTACATGTGGACAGTAAAGTGAATATTTGTGACAAATGATGATTTTGATGTCAGCTTCATGACCAGGACCCTGAAAGCTGGAGTCAGCAGTACAGAGAGGCCCACTCCACCGCAGCCCAGCCGAGCACCAGCAGCCAGAGATGACCGTCCCGCCTTTCATTTGGCTTCCTTTAATTTATTCTGTCCGTTGATGCTGAGAGAGAATCACATCAGTGCCCTCATTTGAAGTGTTATAGTTTTTATAGTGAAGACGGATTAACCAAACATATTAAGCATTTACTTTGCATTTATTATTGCCCAGACTTTCCAGCTCGGACTTTCAAGTTACAATATTTCACGTTCATAAAATAAAATATTTTATACCACATTTTACAGCATTGTATTAGTTGACAATTTCTTTTCATTAATGTCTCACATCCCAGCTGCGGACCCACACGAGAGAACAGCAGCATGACACAGTTTAATCTGACTAAAGTAAAAACTCAATGATCTGACAAAAAGAATTTTACTTGTGTTTGAAGTCTTTTAAAGATCAGTAGTTCTGTACAGTGAACCCAGGGGTTTATAGATAACTGTCCTACCAACTGAGATACAGTTGTCTCTACACTATTTTACAGTTTATGATCATGCCATATTTGGTATTTAGTATTATTAGTGTACACAACTGAACATCTAACTTCCAACCACATTTAACCCTGTAATGTCATGCTTTACAGGGTTAAAATATCTGCATTTATTGGCCTTTTATGTGTTTGTGGTTTATTCTGTGACTGCACTGTATGTGCTGCACCTTGCAGAATACAACTCTACTGCAGCTATTACTGTTCGATCTCACAAATGTAATTAGCTGCTTCTGATGGTGTATAACTGAGTTTACTGGCCAACTCTGAAATAAACAGAGTTCACTACAAGCTTCATTAGATATCCAGGATCACTGATGTCAGGCTCAATGATGCCATGTAACCCAAACTGACGCTGAATTTGCTTCATGATACAGACCCCCAGACATAAACTTGATCACAACAGTGCTACAGTAAACAGGTCCCCATTCAGGACCATAAACACAACATTGTAGTTCACTAATTTGCCAGTCAGACTTTCCATATTTGAAAATCATTGACTTGTTGCACCACAACTAGCCAATTAATATTGCACCAAATCAGCTCATAAGTCTTAGAATGACTCATGTCAGCTACAAACATACTACAGTACACACACAGGACAGTATGTGGCCTCTATCTCAGGTGTATGACTGTATGAAAGTTGCACAAAATAATTATGTTCTGTGTGTTTTAGTTATGTGAGGCACATCATGGCATTGGCCAGTTAAAGTGTTCAACTGAGTGTTAAAGCAACATGTGAACGTGGCTGAACTAATTCTAATCTGACTGGAAAACCCTGGTTTCGAGAATGAAATGTAAAAAGGTATTCTGAGTGGCTGGAGTTTGATGAGTAAAAAAGTGAATTTCCCGAACTGTCATTCTGTTCCCTGAAGGATCATTCACTACTGTTCCCCATGGCAACAAGATTCTCTCTTTGTGCCACTGTGACAAAACCAAACAAGAGCCACTCAAACACCAAACTGGCTGAGTCCTGACAATCACATAATGAACCTTTGAATAAACATCACACCAGTTGAGAATGAGACTGCAGTGACTGTGTGGGTGATGGTGCAGTGCTTAACGTATGAGTACAGATGTGGAAGAGGAAATGTGCAGAGCAATTGGATGAAGACAAGAGAAAGGAACTGGAGACAAACAGTGACTGCTGTATGTAGAATATCTGTACAGCGACAGCAGTGCTTCAGTCACTGTGGTACAGTGACAGTGGACTGTTCACAGCAAAGGAAGCCTCTCCTTCATATCAGACAGGGAACAGGTGGCTACCAGAGAAAAGTTCTCCACCAAACACTGATCATCACAGTTAGTTAAATTAAAAAGGCCACTTTCCATCAGGATGGATGAACTTGAAACCAGTGCCTGTGGTGTCCTAGATATGTTCTGGGACCGTCTCCAGTGCTTCCTCTGGGTCTCTGTCCACGTCCACGTTCTGCAAAAGAAGCACATTCATACCATGGGTCTGATGCCAGTGAGCTTTTAGTGTGTCTGGAGATCGTAGCTCTATATGTCCATATGTATGTTCTCTTCTTTTTACATAGTGATTTTGAAATTTGTTTAAAATTATTAATTAACTTGACTTTGTCATGTGGTGTTCAGGTGACAGTGTGTCTAGTACAAAGTTATAATAGTTTTTTTAAATATGCTTTTATTTTGATATTTCTGGATTCAGTCAGATTTTTTGTTCAGTTTCAGTTTTACTTCTACCTATGGTTTTATCAGTTTGAATTTAGATTTCTGTTTGGTTTTATTTTTATTATAGTTTGTTATGGTTATTTATTGTAGTTAAAGAATAATATGAAATACATTAGTTTCATATTGTCACAGCTTTGTGTTAGTGTGTGTTAGAGCCTGTTGCTCTTTCTCTCTACATCAACAACATTTGTTGATGATTTTTAAGATATATCATTTTTCCCTGATTTTTATGCCACAGATGCTGTCAGCAAAAAAATGACGTCATGATTGGACTCTAGAGGTCCAGGCCCGTTCAGAAGCATGGCCCTCCCAGAAAGAATTATATTATGATCATGTATTTATCTGGTTGTTCTTCTGGCTCGTTTATGTAGGGTGTATAATTAATGTGTTCATTCAGCAGGTGCAGCTTCACTGCTTCAGTTATTGTTATTGCAAGGCTTTGTTCTGGCCAGGTGCTTTCACCTGGTGCTGGAACTAGATTTATAATTAAAGTGGAAACATTCCCATTCACGTAATAAGGCATAAATGCAGATCCTGGGTGTCATACCATCATTAGACTGTGATCAATATCAGACCCTATTTTGGGGGATTCCACCATTTTGAATGTACAATTATTTATTTATTTTAGTTTTTAGTTTTAGTCTAGTTTGTCTAGTTTAGTTAATTACTAACCTAAACATACATAGTATGTTTATTAGTTTGACTACACATAATGATATAATGACATGTAATGATATTTGAGTGATTAGTTTATTTTACCACTGGTTTGTCTCTGTGTGTGTTGACAGCTTCAATGTTGAGGAAGACAGACTCCACTTTACAACCTGTGAGAAAAACACATAGCAACCATGAAGGGTTGTGATTACTAAAAAAGCAAAACATAGTGTTAGAGGAAAAAGAGGTATTCACTGACCGTAGGCGACTGGGGTGAGTTTCAGCACTGTGTGGAGAGGACACTTGAGGTAGGGCAGCTCATCTGACGCAGGGAGAGAGAAAGGTCATCACACAAGGTTACAGATCACATGCTTATGTTTGCATGTTGTATTATTATAGGAGGGCTCTGTCAAATAATTGCTGAATCAGCTGTAGAAGTAAATAGACACATGATCCTAGTTACCAGGATAAAGTTATTGTTGGTTTGGATCTTTTTAGGGGTTATTTGACAACTGTGTTGTCTTGTTGTAACTTTTTTTTTCTCACCAGCACTCTTGTCCAGAAAGTAGGCCAACAGACACCTCATAACAGCCTGGTGACAGATGACTAGAACATTCTCCTGCCTCTCTAGCTCCATGATGACCGGCTCCAGACGCTGGACAAGGTCCTCATATGACTGGTGCACAGGCATGGGATAGGCACATATGCAAAATGTTAAACTGTGCACAAGTTTGGATTTCCAGGAGGTTCACAGAGGTTCATCAGAAACACACTGTTCAGAATTTACAGATTTGCTACTTTTCCCCATCAATGAAAAACCAGCCCTGCTAGATGAGTAGACTAGCTTAGAGAAGTGTATCGACCTCATCCTCTGAATGTAAATGAATTGACATGACTTGGTCAAGATAATTTGAAATCACATATTGAAATACATTCAATATAATCAATGGATTAATTCAACTAATACAAACAAAAACACAGACACTGCATTTCCCTGTGCCATGTTTAAACATAATGCACAATATTTCCTGCAGTGTGTATAGCTATTAGTGTATTTTGTAAGATGAGAACTCTATCCCCCAGACCACCAGGGTGGTTCCTATGGAGCTGCTCAGTCACCACTGGTCAGACTGTGGCTGTACTGGGCAAGGTGTCAATGTCCGTCTGTGTTTCATCCAGCTGTGATTTCGTCACAGTGTGACAGCATCTGGTCAGTTTCAGCTCCTGGCTAACACCCACCTCTCCCTTAGGGTAGCGGTAGCGATACTTGTTCTGGTCTCTCAGTGCAAACTCCTCTGGGTAATTCTCCTGAATCTCCTCATATGTCATCTCCTCACAAACCCCCTGAGACAGCAAACACAGAAGCACAAACTTTGTCACAAACAAAACATCTAGATATTTATACAATGACATGTATGTACTGTGTAAAGAATACTGAAGCTAACTGTGATATTTGTTTTTATGCGTTCATCAGTGTTCACACATGTTCATACACTCACAGCATCTATCTCATTGAGGGCCTTCCACTGTTCATACTGGACTCCCAGAGACTCTGCGGTCTGGATGGTCCTCTTCATGTGGCTCGTCCACACCTTAAGGTCACTGATATACTGCCCTCGCATGTACGCACCCAGAGCATTAGCAAACTGAAAGATATAGAGAGAGGACAGGAGAACAGAAACACGGTTTACTAAATATGCAATCCAGACACATGACAAACTCACACACAGACCTGAGTCTCCTAACCTTTGTCCCACGAGGAGAAAGCCCAGAGTCTCCCCCAATACGACCCAAGAGGTTGAGTTCACTCTCTCCATGGCGACACAGGTAGATGGATCTTGGGGTGACGTGGATGTTCATGAGGTAGTAGACTATCCTGCTCTGAATGTGGTCTTGGACCCGGTTAACCAGGTATCGGCTGCCGACGTTGAAGATTTTGATGTAAGACAGGTTCCTGCAGAGAGACAGCACAGATTTGCTAGTTGAGGCTGCAGCTGCCAAAAAGTTTGTCATTGGACAAATCTGCAAAACCCTGGATCTCATTCAGATACCTTGTTCCTCATTCATGATAACTTGTTTGGCACATTTTATTTTGGTTCTGTATAACATTATCTTGAGTCATTGTTTAAACTAAAATAATAACCCAGCCATGTGTATTACAACACAGCCACGTGTGGAATTATGCTCCCCCTGCCTTGTTCATGTGTGTTGTTAGGGTCACATCAGTCAAATTGTGAATGACTGGAGAAGGTTTTTAGGTTGTCACTGCATTATAACTAGCTCACAAGTGGAAGCCAGAATGTCTGAGTTTCCAGTTCACCCTCTGGAATTGGAATTCTGACACAAAATACACGACGAACCTCTGCACATCAATAGTGTGAAAGCTGTAGTGATGACTGTAATATACACGTTACTAACAGTAGACATGTTACTATGATGTTTGAATACACCAAGCAGTCCTGGCACCAGAAGAAAGAATCTACCCAGGCACATTATTTTAATGGATGATCTCTGAAATTCTAAATTACTAGGCCTATTTTTCTATTTTTCCTTCTTAATGAAAGAAAGGAACAGAATAGTTTAATGCGCAAATAAAATATGTGAATTTACTATTTTTTTTACAAAGTAATATGATTTATTGTGACCTGTTAGATACAAAAGCACATCAGCACAACACAACAAATGTATGACAGCCAAAAGCTTTTTTTCATCATATTTCCAGGCAGTTCCTCAATGATAATGTGACATATTTAAATCAGCATATGTCTGTGTTGGTATCATTCAATGGCAAAAGTTCATTTCCTGCTGAGAACAGCAGAAGTGGAAAGCTATGAAAAAGACTCAGCTTAGGTTTATTCACTCTGATTCTTCTAGAATTACACAGCTCCACCAAGGTAAAGGATGCACAACTGCGACTGGAGAAGGCAGAGGAGTTGGGACATTGCCAGTTGTGTTTGCTATGCTTGTAATAACATTAACACCAGATCCTGTTATCGTTGAGTCTGGTACTGTGACTGTAGCTTCATATGTATTTTAGGAACATTTTAAGATCTCTCTGAAACAGTATGTTTCTCAAAATGGCAAACTTTGGTGTTGTTTTATGTTAGGTTTAATTTAATTTGCTATGTCAATTCCATATGATACTTCAGAAAAGTTATACGTCTGTGCTCTTGTTCTATCACAATGTGCTATCCACTGCTCTGTGTGGGTAGGATTTCTAGATAATGCACTCAAGCGATCAAAATACAGTCATAAGTCAAAGCAGGGCACAAAACTATAGTTTTCATTATTCTGCACTATGGTAGAAAATCCTGATATAGACAAATTGCTAGAACACCAGGTTTGGCTTTACAGATGCTGTTACCTGTCCTTGCAGTCGTCCAGTGGAACGTAGGTCAACTTGTAACAGTCGATCCTCTTCAGAAAGTCAGCCACAGCCTCCTCTTTGTCACAGTTTATATAATCTGGACTGCTCAGCTTCACTTGCTGTTGTTAGAGAGAGTGGAGGTTGGAGGGTGACACAAAACTACAGTGTATGTCTTCATCTTATCTACCAGGAAAGAACATTATATTCTGTGTGTTCAACGCTGGATCCAACAAAATCTCTTAGAAGCACACATAGTCATTGTCTGATATAACTGGTAACTACTAGTAAAACGATCAAAAGAAGAGTTTGGTTGCTTCATTAGGCTGGGTCAACGAGTATTTACTCTTGGTTTGGCTGAGAGTAGGAATTAAAAGCAGACCGAAAATATCTTAGGAACTGTAGGCTAGAGAATCACATTGTTTGTAATGCGACCCGGTACATTTATGATGCTATGGCCTGATATTCACTGTGGGGTCCAGTGTCTTTGCATTAATTGTAGGCAATACAATCACATACTGGATTGTGTCTAAATATCAGATTTCTGTTCAAGTGCATTTTATTTTGAAAAGAAACAATTAATTGAAAGTAAAAGCTGAAATTAAACATTCATGTGGGGCATGAAAATAGATTATTACAGATAGATTATTAGAAACATTAGGCTACATTGCCTTCAGAAAATAACCTATTACAATGCTTCTACTGTACTCCAGAAACCAGCAGGAGAGTCATTTACCATATGTGCAACCTCTCCTGTTTGGAACAAATGCTGTGTCAGATCTCACTGAGACACACATGACCCTGCAGAATGCGAGTGTTGCTCTGACCACAGTGTGTTCAGTTCAAACTGTTCCACCAAGAACTTATAGACACACACTGAGTCTTGGTTCAGAACAGCCTTCGGCCTGAAGCACAGATCTTGCAGTAATCTTACAGCTTCCTGCACATAGACACACTTACTTTAATATTCTCAGCAATGATTTCTGGATCATCACATATTGACTCCACAAAGAAAACCTGAAGAGGTGTAAAAAATAAGAGAAATTACAGCACAATGTGGATGTATTTTTACTTTAATGTTGTAACAGAGCAGAACTTTGGAACAAACCTTGTAACCGTTTTCTTTGGCAAAGCTGAGGATGAGCTCTCTGCGCTCTGTGGTGGTGTTGGTGGCATCAAAAACCTTACATGGACAAATGAGATCAGTTACTGACTGCATTTACATGCTGTTGAGAAATCTGACTACTAAGGGAAGACAGCTTTCTCGGATAATTTGTTCTCTGTCCCCGCATTATCATTGAGGCACTGCTAATAGTCAAATAACGATTCACTCACCACAACCTGACCTTGCTCTCTAGTGAAGTAGTCACAAACATCTTGCAGGGCAGTGATGGCACATGCCCTGTGTAAACAACACAGTTTGATTTGAATTGTAGTTACACACTGACACTTTCATACAGGTTTGTACGCATCTATAAGTTTTGTTTCAAGGTGCAATATGTAGATTGACTGCAGTGAGGGTCATACTTGCGTATCTTCATGGCCTCTGTGTTGTCAGGTCTAAAGAATTCATAGCTGTTGTATGAACGCGTGGCATCTCTCCTGTACTGCCCAACATTAAACACTATAAAAAAGAAAGAATGATGTTGCAGCTGCTGTAACCACTGTTAGTTAAACAAACCTGATTTTGATCTAATTGAAGCTAAAAACTGTTTTATCCACACTTTAGCTCAATGCAAATTAAATGAAGAGGACTTGGTCTTATTTACTCCAGGCAGAACCTGAATGTGTGATCAGTGATCTGGGCTGAAAATACAGCAGAGCATCTTTAATTACAATCAAACTAACAACACAGAAAATTTAAAGTTTGTTTGTGCTAAAACGTACTTTGAATAATGTTGATCAAAAAATATTGATATTTTATTTCTTATGGTTTGTATAACAAGATAAAGCTATTTTCCTCTGGGATGTATAAAGTCTTTAAATCTGAATATTAAATAATCTCAGCTTTTGTAAAGATCGCCATATATGACAACCCTGGTTTTCAGCTAAATCCAGATGGCTAAGGCTGGTAAAGCAGGACATATTTAGGAATGGGACCAAAGAAAGCTTTAAAGAGGCAAAATACAGGTTTAGCAGGAGGTCAGGAAGGGTAAAACCCCCAACTGCAGGGAGAGGGGTGTTTTAGATGATGATTTTACTATCGAAAACTATTTGAAAGACAAAGGGGCAGTCGTAACACCATCCCCATGACCCGGCTCCAGCTCACCGGCTCCACAGCAGGGGCCTGGATTTTTGAAAACCCCTCCCACCCTGAGCCTTAGCAATAACCCTCGGTTGTTCCAGCTCTCTCCAGTGTTCAAAACATCTTTTATACCCCAGTAGTGGTAGAAATACACTTTGAAGTGATGAACAAATGACTTCTATAGAGCATTAGATTATTACATTGTAATCACAGAAAATTTTTAATTCAAACACAAAAAGAGACTAAAAAGAAACAGTGTTAACTGGGCATCATGAATATTGTTTGGACAATGTGTATTTGGGCAAATTTACTCCAAACTGGGGGTGTTAATGATTAATCCACTTATTAATCACCATTATTGAATAAAACAGTAATGTCAGCAACTGTGGTGTAATGTACTCTACTCTGATGTTGATGTCAGTACCGAGCGGTACATCCCGCTGTTTAATGAGATGGAGTCACATGTGTTCATCACTGCCCACAGGGCTGTTCAACACACCATATTTACATTACACTGACAGATCACGAGAGAGCCCCCTCTGATTAGCTGATTAGCCAGTTCCATTTATTCATATTCTGGATTAGAAGTGGTTAGAAAATAGAAAGCAAACATCACCAAGAGTCTTCATCTGCTTTACATGAATGATGAATACTACTATATATATACTACTTATTTTCTGGTGCCACTTTGTGGCCTTAGGTCTCAGTTGCCTCTAGTTCTTTGATGTTGGCTTGGTGTGTCCTTACCTTTGGTTGGAACACCGATCCAGTTCAGATATCTAGTGAGCTTTTTAGAAATGTAAGTTTTGCCTCGTGCTGGGAGTCCCACCATCACTATCATGGTCGGGGAGTTGGTAAACTGGGGCACTGATGCTGAAACACACAATCACACACAGAGAGTCTTACATTTTTGCACTGCACCTGAACACACTTGAATCCCCTAGAGATTCCAGATTTACAGTGAAATACAAAATGATCCTTGTTCAAGATTATTAAGCATGAGAAGAATCACCTAGTGAATACATGGTGATTTACAAGTCTTAGATATTGTGTTGGATTGATTCAGACAAAGTCTCAAAGAAATAGGCTGACATTATGGAGAGAGGAGGAGGTGACTGACCACTGTTGTGTCTCTATGGTGAAACCAGCCCTGCTAGGAACTCCCCTAGCACCAAGATCCTTTAGTGGAACTTAGTTGCTCTCCATATGTTTCCACTTTAGAAATCCAGGAGGAAAAATTCTTAATAGAGCTGCACAACGACAGCACAGCGGTGGAACGTTTGCAGAGCTCACCAATATTCACTGAAAAACAGATTCAAACTGTTTGTCTAACAAATCTCTCTGTAGTGCTGCAGTTTATCTGGCTGTGACACTAGATCTCCTTTAAGACCCTTTAATCCCCTTTGTTCTGTCTTGTTGTTTTTTTATAAGTCACTAAAACAACACAGATTGTTTCCCAGAATTACTTTCTGTCACTGCAGTAATGATTATGCAGATGAGGCTCAAACTGATCAGATAGCAGCCAGCATAATACACTTGTGGCTAAGAAATGTGATTGTTTTGCTTTCTACAATAAAAGAGTAACTGCCCTATAGATCACAGCTTTGACTATCATGAATACAAATACAGATAACAGGCTATTAACTTCAGGTTGGGTGGGTCAGAACTGTGGGGGGCTACTTTGTTTAAGCTTCTAGGGGCCTTGGTGCTGCTGAGCAAATGCTAATCACTATGCACTGGAGGGACTCACCCCAGGGCAGGTTCTTGAGTGAATTCCTGTGAAAGAAAGTACCAAGAACTTTCTGGTAGAAACGCACCTCCTCTAACCACAACCTACAACTGATTAGCTTATCGTAGAACAAAGACTGGGGTAGCCTGACGTAGAACCACCTGGTGTGGCTCTGTAATAATATCAGACCCTCAGTATCTCTTAAGGTAAAAAGTTTACATATTTGATACAAAAAGAATAAAAAGGGCAGAACCATTTACTGTCTGGACTCAGTAGAGACTGACTTCTAAAAAGGGTTTCTCTTTCTTTAGGCCTGGTCCTTTAACTACAGTGAATCCTGCACACTGTGCAGTGATGCTCACTTGCCACTGCTGACCAGCTTAGTCACATCATTCATACTGCATTTCCCACACATCTCTTTGTTGTCAAACAGTGTCAGGAACAGTGCTGATATTTCTCCGTTTGTTATGTTTGAAGCAATTTGCTAATGTTTAAATGTGCAAATGTTGAAGATCTAATGAATATCAGGTGAATTTGAAGCCCAGGCTATTAGCTGATTGACAGATAAGCAATTTCATAATCTATAGGCTCCAGTGGGAGTGGATTTGGTCAGTAATTTTAATCCTGTTCAAGTGTGTATGTGGGTTATTTTTCAGCACAGCAATTACACTCACAACTGTACTGTGTTTCTGTAAGTTATTTTTATTCACAATTAAACACACCAGGTGTTTAAACTGTTAAAGGTAATTTTGAAAGAGATGGCAGCAACATGTCTCAAAAAAGTTGAGTCAGAGACAACAAAAGGCTGGAAAAGTAAGTGGTACTAGCAAGGAAGAGCTGGAAGAACATTTAGCAACTAATTCATTAGTTAATTGGCAACAGGTCACAAACATGATTGGGTATAAAAAGAACATCTTAGAGAGTCAGTGTCTCTCTAAAGTAAAGATGGGCAGAGGTTCACCTGTGAAAGACTGTTTACAAATGATGTCAGAATAATGTTCCTAATGTCAGAATAATGTAAAATTGCAAATATATCATCATTTCATTTCATTAGTTCATAACAGAATCAAAATCTGCGATAATCTGGAGAAATCCCGCAGGGGACAAGGCCAAAAAGCAATATAGGATTCTGTGATGGACATCACTGCATGGGCTCAGGTATATGTTTAAAAGTCACTGTCTGTGAACACAGTTCACTGTTTCTTCTGGACCAAAGCTCATTTATAATGGTCTGTGGCAACATGGAAACTGTTCTGTGGTCAGACTAACTGAAACTTAAAACCCAAGACCACTGTGACCTGTGGACTAAAGGAGAGGAACCTTCCAACTAGTCATCAGCACTCAGTTTAAAAACCTGCATCTGTGATGGTATAGGGGCATTAGTGCAAATTAAATGGGCAGCTTGTACACTTGGAAAGGCTCGATCAGTGCCTTCAGTATTATATAAATAAAAATGAATTATACTGAATTGAACTCACATGTAATTTAGTATTTTTAAATAATATGAGTATCCACTAATGCTAAATGATAACAATGGTAACTGCTGCAAATTAAGTTTGTATCAGTGGCAGGGAGCATCAAAGTTTGAATCAATTATCTGACAATTTCTAATCACATTAAGTTCAAGAGGAGAGTGCGTGTACATGTGAGTCACAGTGAGTGTGTAGGGTGAACGACCCTCTGGACTCTCACACAGGGGGACTCTGTGCTCTACATACAGTAAACAGGTTAATCCTCTGAAGCCAAACACACACACTGTTTAAACTGAAAACTTGCTCTGCTCTTAAGAACTGTTTAACACCTTCTACAATGTGCAAGTATCAACATGTCAAACTGAAATGAAGCAACACAAAGGAAACAACATAGTGTGTGTGTGTGTGTACTCACAGCCTCTGCGTTGGCTCAGCCTGCTTGTCATCCATGGCCCCCAGGTTTTCTCCAGCGGATTTTGAGTGAGTGTGTTTTCTGTTTTTGACATGGCTTCAAGAGGCAAGTGAATGTGTGTACTGCTGTGTGTGTATGTGTGTGTGTGTGAGGAACTCTCCAGGTGAGTGTACAGATTTTGAACTTTCTCATATCATGCCAGCGTGGGAGGGGTTTGTCAGTCAGCATACCCATTTGGCTGGCTGCCTAGATGAAGTAGCTCTGATTGGTCAGAGGACCCATCACTCACCTTTGCTGCCCCAGTAAAGCCAGAATGAGGTCATCCACCAATCATTAAGTACATCACTGAACGCTGAACTACCCCCACATGACAACCCACTAACAGCCATGCTGAGCAGCTCTATTGTGATTCGCTCAGATAACATCTAAGAACCAGTCCAGCTGAGCTGTGAGTGTGTGTGTGTGTGTAGTGAGTACTGGATGGTTTACTTTGTGTGTTCTTGGCAGTTGCTGCATGTTGTGATGACACACATCTGTCCAAATCATTAGCCTCTCACCAGAGGGAAGTACTTTACTCAAGTAGATGTTCAGTAAACGTATTCAAGTATTTAGTGCAACTACTACTTAAGAACAACTCTCATGAACTTTTACTTTACTTGAGAATCTTGTTATTTTTAGTTGGATGCATTAATGTGAGTTTATCTTACAGAGCTACAACCTGTTCTGCAGCTTCAGGAGGTTTGTGCAGAAAATATGTATATAAATATATATGTTTATATATTATTGTGTAATTTTAGCTAGCTGAGCTAGCTAGCTTTAGCTTTTATAATTGATAGTATATAAGCTCACAAAATAAAATCCCAATCACATAACAACAGCTCTCAAGTAATTACAGTGAATGAAGCAGATTTTGACTTGGTGTTACTTCATATTTGTACCTTCCATCTCAGAGGCATGCTACTCCATCTAGTGCTTACACAGTAATAACACATCCATGTATAAATATACTGTATCAGTGCCAATCACACCTCTGCTGTCTACTGAGTATCTTGACTTCATATACTTGGTTTACTTTTGCAGTGTTGGAAGGAGTACCTGGGTACTACAGTACTGTTTTTATGTACTACTTGTTCTGCCACTGTTATCAGCACATGATTAAAAGAAGCAAAGTCTTTCATTGATCACCATCATGCTGTGTGTGACTGTAGAGGTGTGTGACTGCAGGCTGTTCCTCTGCTCACACAACAAACCTCACCTGTGCTCTCACACCGCACGCGCCTCCGCCGCCGCACCGGAGGCACGTTCTGCTTGGACTCCATTTGTATATTCACGCGGTGACAATAAGCCACGCGGTCCCTTAACTGGTCACGCAACCCCTCCCCCTCCTCCTCACCAAAACAAAACAAATCCAGGACTCCCGCGCCGAACAGTGCAGCTACTGAGCCGCCTCTGCTGTCCTCACCTGATTGACCCGGTGCAGGGGGAAACGAGCCGCTCATACGCAGCTCCCCACATCACAGGCTGCCGCGAAACCACTACAGCGCTTATATAAGTGTACAGCAGTGTGTGTGTGTGTGTGTGTGTGTGTGTGTGTGCAGCATGTGGCTCAATTATGAGTCGTTTTCATTGAGCATCTCTCAGTGATGAGGGTGGTGATTCCCACGCGCTATATATGAAGGATCAGTAATTACCTCACGAGGTGGCGCACGCGCACGTCGTCCTTGTCTCTCAATGTGAAATAAAATGAATGAAAAAGGAGGAATGGTGTGCGCGCGCCACGACGTCCCTGCATGTATCCTATTATATAATGAAGTTTGAACCTGGTCCTCCATCACCACCGTCGGTTCAGCTGTGTGTGTGTGTGTGTGTATGTCGCTGTCACTCACCGTGCGGCCGCTGGAACCGGAGCGTCCTCCCCGCGCCTCCCTGCGACTCGGCACCGTGTTGCGTAACCGCAGCTCCGTTCATCTTCCAAATCTATTCCTGGACTGTGCGTGTAGCATGTATGTACAGACTGTGTGGCTCTGCCCTTGCTCCGCTGTTGTGACGGTTGCTCTACAGGATACAGTCAGGCTGCTTGTTGCTAAATAGCCCTGAAGTGTTGGTCCTCTCCTCACTGAGCTTCCTCTGTTAGTGTTCCTGCCCCGCTGGCCGCGTGCAGCAGTGGAACTAGTCCACCAGGTCTAGCCCCCCTACACCCCCCTACACAAACACTGCTCCCATCCTCTGCCACGCCTCTGTCCCCTTCTTGTGAGGATCGCTGGTGCCGCGTGTGTGTATCCGTCAGTGAGAGGACCGCTGGTCTGACACCACTGGAAGTGACATTTTGGGCAGTGTTGTAGTACCGGAGAAGTAGTTTTCTTTAAATGCATTCCCCATTAAAACACCCCGTGTTATAAACAGTGGCAGTTGTTAGGGTTGGTGGTTTGAGACCTGAGTCCTGCTGGCCATATGTCACTGGTGCCAGTCCTATGCCTGGTGCAAAACTGTGACCTCTTACATACATTCAACATAAAGCAACATCACTCTTCAGTTAGAGATGAATTTAAAACAGTGGTTTTTTGATAACAGCTCCTATTGCGCAAGACTGTCAAGGGTCATTTTGAGTTCCTGGGTCTTTTAGGCCCCACCTCCTCTTACCCAGTTCTGTTCTGATTGGCCAGCTTGTGAAAGTCCTCCTGTATGCTGAATTATGCCCTTCAGCGACAACCTAGATGAAATGTTACACGCTTTGACACGCTGCTGTCAGTCTCGATCTGTGTTCTACACTGCTACATGATCAGCCTGACAGTCAAGTGGCGGCCAAGCCAAAAATGTACAGTTTAGACTATACACAGTACTATATAAGATCATATGCTGAGTTTAGTTGCAAACACAAACAGACACAAAAAACGAGTGCAGCTCTGATCAGGATATGCGTAGTCAATGTTTATTTGTTAGTTGACAGTCTGGGGTTAGTTTGTCAGATACAGTACAGCGCACAATGCCACAAGCAGGTACAACATCAGCACACCTCAATATTGCATTACACCCCAACCCCCCACCCTCACCCCTTGCACGTGTGTTTGTGTGTTGAACCACATGTCACACACACACACACACTCACTCCCATCTCCAGTGTAATCTCCCTGCAAAGTCCTGTCATACTGAAGCATTTCAATGTTTCTGATATCATCACTACTGATGACAATACTGACTGCGTCATCGTAACTGATAATAGCACATCATCATTAGCAGTATTGTTATTTATACCTAGAGTTTTACTAGTAGTTTTTATCTTGTGTTTTTCCCGCTGTGTGTATATGTAGAAAAGAAGGCTGCGATACAGACACACAGGCAGACAGACAGGCCTGTACAGACAGTCAGCATCAGTGTCAGGGCAGAGAGACACAGGAGTGGGACAGAAGCCTGGATGTGTTTAACAAGGCAACATGTTGAGATTAGAGCGTTGATAATTATATTTATATATGAAAGGAGGACTGTGTTCATGTTTCTGTGTCCATCTGT
This sequence comes from Helostoma temminkii, assembly GCA_900302695.1. Taxonomy (NCBI): domain Eukaryota; kingdom Metazoa; phylum Chordata; class Actinopteri; order Anabantiformes; family Helostomatidae; genus Helostoma; species Helostoma temminkii. The sequence goes on along the minus strand of OMLM01006246.1, from coordinate 6,521 downwards.
CTTAAAGACCTGTGGAAAACAAGGCAAAGAAAGTTCATCATCCTGCTTAAATGGTGAATTTTCTTATGAATTGAAAGGTCCCAAATAAAGATAATACTGCTGTGATGTAAAAATCAGGGATGATTGATCAATGCAGAACAAGAAAAGATGTTTAAGAGCATGAATTGTCAATTTTGTCCACATAAGGGCAGTTGTTCTCTATCAGGACACGGAGAAGAAGAAAATCAGAAACGATTCACTGATACATCTTGAGACATCAGTGAACTACACAGTTACACGAATCATTCGTTACCATGAACACATATAGTTTACTTTGACTCAGTCCTACGTCCACTGTCCTGTTCTCACAAGTATTCCCTGGGCACCAAATGTGGATTAATCCTCTGCTGAAAAAAATCACCATTTCATCGTGTTTGTTTGATCGAATCTGCTGTGAGCAGGTAGGGAAAGACTGAGCCTAAACAATCAAACCAAATGCAATATGAGCTACTTTAATGTTGTTCTCTGTAGAGCTACACACAGGACGTTATCAAGTAACTACAACATGTGCTGCTCTCTGCTCAGCGTGTGTGAGATGAGCTACCAGGCCTGTCTCTCCAGTTCCTCTCTGCTCCACAAACATTAAAAACAATCTTCAGCTCCTCAGCACATGGACACATATTATGTCAGAGTGATTTTGTCAGCACAGTTGGATTCGCAATGAGGTGCAGTCTGTCTGCCACTCCAAGGCAACAGAATAAACCCTCTACATAATAAGACTGATATCCAATATGGGTCCACCCAGAGCTGCAGTAAACATTAGCGTGTCTCATCCATGTCCATTATAACAGCTTTGCCTTGGCAAGAGGCATAAATGTGAACGTTATGTTAACGTTAATGACATGACTTAATAATCAATATTATCTGCTGCATCACTAAGCACTATAAAGAAAATCAAGGGAAGGGACTGTTGTTCTCGTTATTACTCTAATTCTGTCTAAATGTCTCTGAGCTACTAAATAATCTAAGAGGAGCAAAAGGTGCAGGGGTGAGGGGTGGGGAGTCAAATTAAATAAAGCAATGAATAATAAAAAAACACAATTTTAACATTTTATAAAAGAAGCAATGGAAATAAAAACGCCAACCTCAAGTTCTATTTACATTCAGAGAATGATATGTCAGATTCTCTATCTCTGGTAATAATCCCTCCTCCTCTTCCTCAGTGCTCCCTCTCTCCTACAGAGGGTCCCAGTGTGGTTTTGCTACAGAGGACCGCCCACTTTATGTACATATCAGTAAACAAGTGTGTGCATCAATGTGTGTGTGTGTGTGTGTGTGTGCATAGGAGTATCTTTCTGTCTGCAATCACATTCTATGTACAATGACCCTGAAAGTAGCAATGAGGAAAACAGAACTTGGTGAAGCACTGGATCACTGTGAAGTAGTTGTGATGAGAATGGTTTACTGTGAAAGTACAAAACTGATCTGTTGGCCAAGTTCTTGGTATTACATCTGATTAAATAGGAGCCCATCATCAGTTACTAATGGCAGGCTTACAGCCCCTTCAACAAGCTGGAGCTGTGCTGCTTGTTGTGATCAGCCACTACATTCAATACATTTAGATTCCTGTTAACATGCAGGATGTTAATGCTAGCCTTTACTAGCTTTAGACTTTAGCTGCATCCCAGCCCCTGATGGACACAGCTCTTGGTTCTAGACCAGCAAAAAGGTCAGTGTCACTCTGGAACCAGTTTTCCTGGCTGAGACCTGATTCTTGGTCAACATGGCAACAACTGGCTCCACATCAGCCCTGGAACTGGCCTGGTGGAAAAGGCTTTTTTCTGTGTTTGTTACTGTATGTGCCTATAGAGTGCACAGCTGTGCCTACTTACTATGGTGGACTAATGAAAACATCATCTATTCAAATTCACATAACAAGGCCTCATTTAGATTGGTCACATGATCCATGAAGCAGGACACCTGCGTGACCAACTGTTTAATGAAATGATTTTATTGTCCTTTTTGCTAAATGCTACGTATTTACTAATAAATTGAAGATGCTTTCTTCTTTTTCTTGTATTTGGTCTATGTATTTTCTTAAACTGCAGTGCATTCAGCACCCAGGGTCAACATATTATTGTGGTTTTACATTTTACCTGCTGATAAAACAAGAGGATGATGACGTGTGTGAGGAGAAATGGATAACTGATGACAGAAAGGAGGAGAGGAGCCTCAACTGGACTCTCTTAAGGCAACAGAGCTCCCATCACTGCAGGTCATAGGGCAGCAATGGAGAGCATGAACAATCACATACATGAGCACCCACACACATACACACACCATAACAGTCACTCTCTGCTGTAAACATCAACTAAATGATTTCTAACTGCCTCAGGGATGGGCTTGAATCTTAGGTTTGGGAGCTGCCTGACAGCTGCGACCTCATCAATAAATAGCAAAATCATTCCCGGACACATGCACACAAACAAATAAATAGCCTGAAAATTGCAAAAACAAAGTCATGGTGTTCAGATCAAGTTTCATAACGAAGCACAAAAGGTTACAAACAGACCTGAAATTTGTGATATATAAAAATGAATGTGACTTTAGATGTTTTAATAAAAAGAAATGAGATTTCAATAATAATCAAATAATCTTGTAGAGACATTTTGGTCACAGACAACTTCCACCTTTTTTCCTTTGTCTCACTCTTCATCAGCATCCACATTCCTCTCCTCCACCTCACTCTCTCTTTCTTTCTTATAGAAGAGTCAAGCATTGTCTGAGTTTGTATGTTTGTGTGTCTATTTCTGTGTGTGTGTAAACTTGAAGTATACAAGGCAAGACCTCCTGTAAACAGTGTCACTGCATAAATCTGTGGAATGTATTGAGAGAGTGTGTATGTATCTGTGTGTGTGTGTGTGTGTGTGTGTGTGTAACAGGTGTGTGTTCTTACATTTTAACATGATGGGCAGTGGATTCAGGAGTGGTCTGTCCCTTTATGTTTTGATGCAGGCAGGCAGTGTGTATGTGTGTATTTTATGTTGTGGATGACATGTCTAGCTGGGCCGGTTTAGGATGCGCGACATGGATGGGGCAATGGGGGGAGGCGGGACCGCGTTAACAGGGGAGGCGGGACCAGAGCTCTCGTTGCCGTGAGGGACGGGTCCCCGGCCGCTGTACTGGCCGATGAAAGAGCCGTCCTCGTTGAACTGTATGTCCACGCTGTCTCCGTATTCAGCCAGAGAGTCATCACTGCCCAGCTTACTGTCCCTGCACAGAGACGGCTGGCTGTCTGAACGCTTCTCATCTCCATCACTGAAAGAACACAGAGGATTAGTCAGTAATGACCATAAGTTCTCATGGAACCTCCGTTCCTCAAACACAGAAGGAAACTCAAATGCCTGAAACAACTACAGACTTGTTGCTTTAAAGGCCACGAAAAGACATAAGACAACAATAGTAATGTCGTCAGTACATGTCATATGCCACACAGCTACCCTCAACAAACACATTATTACATACACTGTAAAATATTAGTGTATGTAATAATGTGAAAATACACTAAAATATTACTTGTTTCACGTTTTTACTTTACATTAGCACAACTAAATGAAACATGACTCATTGTGTAAACTTTGACTTTGGATGAATTAGTTTGAACTTGTCAGCATGTCAGCCTCTGTAGACTGAGGTTTACACAACAGATCTGATCTGATTTGTTTATTTAATGAACATATGTGGTAGTTTGGTTAAATTCAGCCTTATAAGAAATGTTCTCAGCTGATTTGAACTAAGAAGACAACCAAAAAGCTGAGATCAAGAGGACCGAAATAAAACACCAAAATCCTGAGAGAAACGTGATTAGCTGCTCCCACAGATTGATAAACTCTCAGTGTACAGAGGGTGGTGACTGATATCAACACAAACATCTGTCGTGGTTCACATTGTTTTTGTTATTGTGAAAAAACCACAACTTAGTTTAACATGTATTAAAACCACACACATGTTTCATCATTAAACTACAACAAATAATATAGATATATTTCTACAGCTTTAACACTCAAACACTCCGGGAAGTCTACTAACACTACAATACTTTGAATTGAACGAATTCAAACTAAAAAAAATAGGAGACTCCACAAAGCGGAATCCTTTCACATTTCATCTGATGTTTTGGTTTTAATAGACAGGAAAAATTCATCATCAGTCATCATTTTTCTGTATAAAAGTATTAAAATTGTGTGTTGCCATTTGATCACATATAGAAGTTACATTCACCAGTGTTTTATTTAAAATACACCAACACCA
>OMLM01006245.1:14480-26857 GCA_900302695.1 Helostoma temminkii | reverse complement strand
AAACGGAATAACCCTCCTACCTCAGTCTTCCTCCCCCTCCTCTTTTACCTCCGCCTTCTCGCACCCCTTTCCTCCTCCCCCTCTCCCTCACGTCCCAACTCGGGAGCGCCGCCGATCGGTCGCCAGGATTTTCCCTTCTCGGCCAAAATGGAGGAGGAGGTCTCTCGCTTAATGAAGGGAGCACTGATTCTATGACCGGATCTGCTTCAATGAAAGGATCCGCTTTTGCTGATAATTTACTGCTGCAACAATAAAACCCATTGCGGATATCTATCGCTATCTCTGCACAAGCGACCGCAGCCATGAGCGCAGGAGAGGGGCTAGATGAGGCTGCGAAGGACGCAGCAGACATAGCGGCGTTTTTCAAATCCGGTAAGTCGGGAAGGGGCGAGTCTGGCTCTGGGAAAGCTACAGTAGAAATGTCGCTCTGATCGCTGGTGGTCTGCCACATTGATGACAAAAAAGACTACAACCGCTGGCGGGTTTCAGGGATGAGATTTAGGCTACTGTACGTTGGACATGCTGGAGGGATGCGCACCCCTTGTAGTTATTTACCACATTTTAGTCCACTGACTTGACATTCCGCAGCCCTTGATGACAACAGCTCGAATCACTCCCCCCTGAAATACGTGCGTTTGATTATCAAGCACTGATCCCATTTTGGGTTCGACCAAAGCAGGGTACAAGGTGTGGATGGTTACAGCTCGATCACAGCGGCTTCAGGTTGTGCGAGTGTTTTGACGTTACATGCTGCATCCACGGAACCTGAGTTCTTTTTTTCCTGTCTTCAGACGCATGCACTGAATCTTGTAAACGGACGTGAGACGCTGCATCAGTTTTAACCCAGCTACCTCAGATCTGATGCACAGATACAGGCTAGGCCACGGTGAACGCATATGGGCAAGAGGTTGCACTCTACGCACCGGGCCTGTCTGATAGGATGGCATCATCGTATCAAATGAGGATAGACATGCCTCCCGTATCACTCTACATCCAAACGTAAACACCTATTATAGGTCGGAGGAAGTTGCGCTGGTGCCTCATGACTGTAACACAGGGGTTTGTTTGCACTTTGCTGTGATCTCATCTAGATCACTCAAGCAGTCTTACTCTAGCGGTAATATTTCTAAACACTTTAGTCTTATGTTTTGCTGTGATGTTGGTTATGCAATTTGTCAGATGTGTTTTACTGTGGCGTTTTCAAGCCTGTAAAACAGTCATTTCTAAGAGTGTAGAACACTAATTAGAGCTGTGGCTTTTCAAATTTACTGAGATTTAAAATATAATGAACCCCAATTCAAGCCCACTTGTGCTCTAATTTAATTAACTAACAATTTTCACCCAAACTAACACAGCTACTAGGAAGCTAGAGAGTGGTATTATAATTTTATGAAGGTACATCTTAAAGCAAATGTCCAGTGTTGGTAAAGCTCATCCCCAGACCACCAGAAGCAGCTGTCCTTCTCTCTCTCAGCTGTTTCTCTTTGTGACACCTGGTGCCTTTGGGTCTGTTGTTCACTATGTCCAAACACTGGACACATGCAGGAACACACACAGGCACAACATGTGCATACAATTACCTATAAATTCATATAAATAATTACCAGCAGTAGACACATCCTTGTGCATTACACATACAGTGTACTTCATACTACTTTAAACAGCTAATAAACTACATTCTACATTCTTCTACAAATTACCTATGCTAGTCAGATGGTTAGGAATGTTGTCAAAATGGATTGTATTCAAATAGTAGAGTCTCTCTTATGGTTGGTTGGATGCCTGGCAATGTATTTTCCTATAGCTGTGTTGTATCAGGCTGGAAAGTTGGCTCACAGTGATGTTGGACTGCTTGGATATTTATATAGCAGCAAATGCAGTTCATACAGTATTCATGATCGAGACAGAAATAGGTTAAGGCCTCAGGAAACTTTTATAAGAGGCTATTATGAAGACAAAGTATGGAAACAAAGTTCATAGAACAACAGCACTAACCGCTGATTGTATAATGATAGAATAGACGCATGTGTCTGCTTTAGGGATTGTGTTTTTTTTATCCCAGTCATATTTAATTAATGTTTTATCTTCATTCTGTTGTCACACAGAAATTGTCCCATTAGAAACAAACACAAGAATACAAGATATATGTAGAAAATCTGAATAATATTACTTCCCTTAAACTTCCATTAATTCATTCATTTCTTTTTGGTCATTACATATACACACCTGCAAGCTATCATTCATAAATTATATTGTATATCACAATCATTCTGTAGCTTCACTGTGGAAGATCAGTAGCAATGTCCATCCTGCATTCTGTAGCCTCTACAGCAGGCTCCCTTACTGCTGCCAGCTTGTTGCATGTTGAAATGTTGGCACACAGCTTCTCCTCCTAGTTGATCCCAAGCACTTGTGGGGCTCTGTGTATGTGTGGTAGTGCTTTGTTTTTCTGGGGCTCTGGATGTACTTGGGTGCCCTAGTTAGTCAGTGAAGGACAAAGTGTGGCGGTTTCTTCTAATAAACAAGAGCTAAGGTGACTGGCTATGAGCTTGAATTAAGAGAAACCTTCTGACAGGATGGATATTCAAATGTAACTTTGTAGCCACAAAAGTTTCAGGCTGTGTGGGTGATTTGCATCAAAACACCACATGTTTCAAAGTCTTAGTTTTTGATGCTGCACTAGTTTTGAATTTTGTCACCTGAATAGATAATATTATCATCACCCCTTGAAAATACTTGATGTTCCCCTCTGCTTGATTATTTTCAGTGAGCAGATGGAGCTGCATCTCTGAGTCCCACACGGTTGCTTTGGATCACAGCTCAATCACTGAGTCATTCTCCCAAGTTGCTCATGCCATGATTTGTTGTCCAACCCAAAATTTTTGCATCTGGTCAAAATGAACTGAAATATTCAGTTTTTAGTGCACAGTATATCAAACAGGATATCAAACATTTGCAGAACAAAATTTAAAACATGGTAATACAATAGCACTTCCCATAACTATATTAATATACTATAAAGATATGTCTCCAGTTCTGTTAATACGATTGATAATAGTACTCCTTTGGTTTGCTGATTTGTAAATCAAAGTTACTTAAACATTTAGACGCAGTACTTCCAGAATATTTATCATATATTTTGTTTTTATATTATTATATTATATATAAGGAGTAGGGCAAGGCAGTGGCACATTTGGTAGTGGATGGGGGTGAGTAAGGAGAGTGCTGTCATTGAAATCCACACATTTATTTTTAAATTGTAGATATGAATAAATGAAATAAAAGAATTTATTTAAAATGTATTTTTCTAAATGACTCTACCATACAATATAGTTAGAGTATATTTTAAATGATAATGTATAGCAGATGTGTTAAGCACTGTAATCTACAATAATGTTTGGCATTACCTTTTGTCTGGGTTTACTGACATCAGTCTTAAATGTATGACAAATAATTATTTTGGTACGCTGATGAAATCACAATACCAGTTCAAGGTGCCCAACGCCTATATCTGAGGCTCTGCTAGGATGGAAAATGTTGGGCACTATATAGTATTTTATGTTTCAGATTAGCAACATTGAACTACTGTTTCTGTCTTACATCTTCATGCTTCAGCCGCTATCTCTACATGAACTAAAATTGTCTTGCTGCTGGACACACACAAGTGATGCACCTACATCTGTAGATTAACTACTGTCAATATATTAAAGTTACATGGACAAAGCCATTTTGCTAAACTAAAAACATTATGTGCTTATAGTATAGTATTTTTACATTATATTAATTCATAAAAAGTCTCTTAAGTGACAGGTAATGAAATTACTGGTCCTGTGCAAATAGCATTATTGTACAGAGCTGCACTTTGAAACTCAATTGATATAAAAGCAACCAGATGTACTGTATGGGAGAATAAGATTAAATAACTGTCAAAACAACTTGCATAAGAGCCATATCCCCAGTCATAACTTTACTGGTCACAAGACAGTGGTCATCTGTCATAACACCCATTGAGTATGAGTTTAGGTCTGCTGCAAAAACCAACCTTTTACTGTATGAAAGGTTTTCAGCTATGCATGTATGAGTGTCTTGGTAGTCTACAGTGTTAAATAATAAAATTTCCTATACCATGAGAATAATTGATATGTAGGAGTGAGTAATTACATCTGTTCTGTCATATTTCTGTAGAGAATAATTATGAAAGACTTGTGTTGCATAGACATGTTGAAAGATTGTGTAGCTGGCTTGACAATATAAGCCCAGTTTAAAGTGAAAGCAAAAAGAAACTTAAAATCACTCACCTACTGCTAAAAACATCAGTGATGTTTTTTTTTGAACTCTTTAAGCATGCTGTTTTTGATAGCTTGTCATTCATCACATCAAAACTGCCAGTGTCTGTATTGACAGTGCAGTGAGCCATTTCCCTTAGAGTCCAAAGTGAACCCAGTGACCTGTGCCAGTGCAGGCTGTAGTGAGAGCCAAAACAGTGATTTTTAATTTTCTTTCTAGCACTGTCACAGTCAATGACGGCATAATGACCTAACAGTATTATGCACAATAAAGCAAATCTTATATAATTATTTAGATGAGGAAGAGGACTTCAGCAGACCACGCTGTATACATTCAAGAGTGTATAATGCACAGTAAATGGTACTGATAGAAGAAGGGTGAATGGAAAAGCAAAGACAAGAAAAGGCAGAGTAAAGACAGAGATGTAGAGTCAGTGAAGTAAATGAAAATATAGGATGCAAAGGAAGAGTGAGACCCAGAAAGAGAGGACATGGAGGGACAAACAAGCTTTCACTCATCAAATTATAGAGCTGAGGCTTGGGTGGAGCACACCCTGCAAAATGTAGGCTACTCTGCTCTGCATGAAGCTGAAACCTTATGATTGCATCCAGGCCAGCCTAATTGGCAGTTGGTCAAATTGAAAGACTATAAGTTTAAATTGGCATTGCTTGCACTGCTAAATGGACTGGACCTGCATGCACAGTTGTCTATCTCACTTATTCAACATAAGCAGACAGAGATTGTTATCTTTAAGAAAAAACAAGATAATGATGACGTCATTTGTGGTTTCACCACAGATTAATTGGTAATCAAAAACATTAATGTTGTGAACAAAGCAAACTGACAAAATTCAATATTACAAACCAAATTCAATTAACATAAGTCTATATTCAACCAGAGTAAACAATAACATGTTTTTTTAGCCGCATATAAAAAAAAGCTAACAGTGCTTTTAACCGGGGGTAATGGTGCTGGCAGGTATGCCTTAATTTTCTTCACAAAGATGCCTATGTTAGTCTTGAAATCATGAAAAGCAAATGGTCACATGGCTGCAGAATTACAAGGTTGATCATTCCCAGGCCAGCACACTGTATTCCAATGAGAGGAGGCAGCTTCTCCTCCTTTAGTGATATAAAAAGCTTACTGTATGCTCCCAATGAGGACCAGATGCTGGGATGCATGTTATGGCCTGTTCCTCTCTTTAGTGTTTATTGAAGATTTTTATGGAGAAGACAGTCAAGAAGGTAGCACTGCGAGACAATTATCCGTTTTACAGCCACACCGTGCTGATCAATCTCATCAGGGACTCTCGACCTTTTTGGAACAGTTGTAATACATTTTATGGACATGTAACCCCCCTCCATCTCACCAAATTATTGATTGCTGTAAAATGTCATCTATATTTTTGCCAGAGGTCACTTTGAAGACCCACGGAAAAGGATGGGCAATTCTTTTCTTTTATATACAAGAAAACATGCAGATATTATTCTGTTAGTTTGAACTCAGATGAGCTGGTCAGCTACTTTTGTCATTAATTTCCTGGATGATAGACAACATATAGTACCATGTAGCTTAACCTCACATAAAACATTTGAAACAATTAGCAAATAATATGCATCTTGTTGTTTACAATATAAAAATTATGTACGCTATCTGCATTCATTTCAGTATTCTCAGTATTCTGAGAAAGATCCTCCCCATCCATGAATAGTATCCTTGACTATATTGTCTAAAACAACATAGCCAGCCATTATGGTTGCAATCAGTTAGGTATTTGTAGGATGCTAACTGTAGCCTCTTGGCCATCTTCAATCATACATACATACATACACATGAACTTATGGATAGAGGTATAAATCACTACATCCCACCCACATCGCCTGGGGCAGTGGAAGTAAGGAATACAAGGATGAAGGGATGAGCTGAATGAACCAGGGATGGAGACATAGGAGAATTGTGGGCCATAAAAATAGGTTGTGGGATGGTCTATGTGTCTCCTGCAAATCCCCTATCTGATAAGAGAGAAACCTCTATCAGTCAACTGCTGACTCCCACTCATTCTATCCTTTGTCATTTCTTTCATCGCCTCCTCCACTCCTCTCCCACACTCCTTTCCATCATTACCTCATATCTTGCCTCTGCTCACGGTTGTCATAAATTCCAGTAATGATCTTGTTTTGAAATATCTGGTCCTACTACAGTGGGTGTCTTCCTTGTTTTCCATCTTTTAGTAAATAAGACATCTTATTGACGTATATCAGATTTGGCTGATATGGTTAAAAAAAGTGATGTATCAATACATTAAAGGAAGGAAACAACATCATATCTTAGTTGATCTTCCTTGGAATCAATTCTTAAGTAGAGTTGGCCTTGTTTGCCACTAACCCAAACAAGTAAAACATTTTCAAAACATGTTGGATTTTGGAGCAAGAGTTTTTTTATTTTTTAATATGAGTGAGCAGCAACAACAATACTCATTTGTTCCTTTCCCTTCTATCCCTGTAGCAGATGATTCAAACCTCAGCATCTTTCACAGTCCTTCTATCTCCTCTCATTGCCTTCAGCTCAAAACAAGGAAGCATTTAGATTTGGTATTTGAAGTTCCAGCCCCCCCAGTAATACTTTGTGCCTGTTGTTTTCTTTTTTTAAGAATAGCACTCACGAGGCCATGCCCCCCCTTGACTTCTGAGACACAGACAGCATTTTTAAGAACTTCCTCTTCAGAGAATGGTGCAGTGTCCCAAAGTCAAGTGTCAAGGATGTTTCTTTTTTTTTTTTTTTCATTCATAAAATTTCGTAGTGAGCGAGTGATCAGTGAGCCAGTTGTTTTTCTTGTGTGGAGTACATTTTTAGTTCTGCAGTCATTTAATACTTGTGTCTAGTTTTTGGGTTTATGGCCATATGCAATTAATTGCACTTGAGCTCTTACTTCACTTATTAGGAAAAAAAAAGAAAAAGCAGCACATGGACTCAGCTTTGTAAAAATCAAAGCAAAGCCCACAGTGTGTGTTTGTATACTTGTGTGAGCTTGTGTGCTGCCTGAGACTGCTTGTCTTCTGTCAACAGCTGTGCTCAGTCTGTCCAACAGGAACTGTGTAGTCTGTCTTTCTCTCGCTCGCACACACACTGTAACATCCCCCCTTGCTTTGAAGACAGCAGCATGCTCTGATCCCTGTCGCGTGAACAGTGCCAGCCCAGTGCTCCTCTGGCTTAGGAAGGCTAAACTGCCGCTTGGCCTCTTTGGCTTTGGATAAAATAGGTCGAGGACCAAACTTAACATCCCATTCTACTGGTTTGCTGTACTGTTGCAGCTAACTGTTGTTTATTTTGTTGTGTATCATACACACCTGAAGTCCAGGCTGAAGTTTCCTGCCAGTAAAAGCTGAATGTTTGCAAAGGAAATAAACCAAATTTGATATTTCACACGTAATGAACATTTGAAACAAGATGCACAGTTTCTTGTCCTTGTGAAGAAACAAGCCCCAGCGTAATTTTTTTGCTGTTCCACATTTTGACATCCTCCTAAAGCACCTTTTCTAAAGAGACAATGTAGTTATTTTTCCAATTATGAAGATTACATTCCCCAGAAGCTGTAAGAACAATATTTTATCATAGAAATTAGAGAGTCATAGAAATATTGTTTTACTCGCTCAATGTAGTCGAAGTTCAAATGAGAAGATGTAAGAGAATGGTTAATAGCAACCTGGTCTTGATCACAATTTCAAGTGAAAGCGCTGTCACTTCTCTCTGGCTGGTACTTCCTATCTTCATCCTGTTTGGTAGAAGATTATTTTTGCCTTCTCTCCTTAACTGATTCCCTCCTTTCCATCTGGCCATGTTGCTACCTAATCCCTGCCTGCCAGTATAGGCTGGCCATCGTTTCTCAAGACAGTATCAAGTCATTGTACATTCCATCATTAAACTGTAAAGACAATAAAAAATGAAAACATTTACTGTGCTATAATTGTATCAGTTCTTCTAAGAATCAAACACAACTTGTTAGAAGGTAGATGCCAAACTTAAATAAGACCTCTGATGTTCTTTTAGAAGATAAGCATTCTTCACTGGATCACTTTATCCACAACACACTGTACAGTATAAAATTAAACATGTGAACAGGTGCTTACTGTAATCCTCACTAGGCAGCAGCATATGCCAGGCTGTTCTTTTCAGAAAGGCAGCCAGGAGAAGTGAAGAGCTAAACTGCCCCAGTCCCTCATCCCCTGCCTCTCCTCTCTGTTATCTTGTGCCACTATAGTGCCCTACTGACGAGTGACCCAGAAAGAAAGTTTTCCTTCCTTCTGCCAGATACAAAATGCATGTACAGTCCAAATAAAGAATTAAGTGTGTAGGACTAATGCCATTGAGTTGGATGAATCAGTCGCTATTAATTAATCAATCCTGAATTAGTCTTGATGTAGAGATTGGCATCAGGAGCCAATTTTGTCTCTACTCTAATGTTACAAGCTTAGAATACCAAGCACAGACTTGGACGGATGTTTCTAACATTACGTCTCCTTTACGATAATTTGGTGAGCTTTAGAGAATAGAGATCTCTACTGTACGTGGTACCTTTAAATGATTCATTCGCTTATCAGCTGTTGTGCTGAGAGTCATGCATCAGTTGGTATGAGTGTGTCTGAGGGAATATGTTTGTGACTGAGTGTGAGAGCATAGGGTGAGGAAGAGAAGAGCACAGAAGGATCAATATCTATGCAGACATCTTGATTCAGATGTTTGACTCACATGTTTGTCAGTATACTGTACATATAGTGTGTGTGTGTGTGTGTGTGTGTGTGTGTGTAGCATGTCTACTGGTGTTTAATCTCAGGGTGGAACTGTCCAGATGCTCTGTTCAAAGAGCTCATCCACAATTTCTACTCTGTAATCACAAAGTTGTAATGTCTGACACTAAAACATGGTGAGCATTAAGGCACTGGTTTGATGGGTCACATGACAGGCCTGTCACTATTTGTTTCCTTTCTTAAACTTTCTTTCTCTGTTTCTTTTATGTTTGTCTTTTTTTAGATTGCCCTCTTCCAAAATGTGAATCCAAACTGGATGGCCCAGGTCAAACCTCAGGTAAGGTCTAACCGTTGGTCACGCAGTCTGAGGGATCAAGTTTCCTTATGCTCATGCTGAATACCAGTGTCTCTGTGTCTTGTCAGGCAGTGATTACAATAATGTACTATCTTCATCTATATCTAATATAGTTCATGTCTCGTGTGTGTGTGTGTGTGTGTGTGTGTGTGGAGGCAGAGCTGAAACATCAAACACACCATGGACTATGTGCACTTTAAGTAAAACGTTCTGTTCCATGAAAGCTCTTCTGTGTTGAATCCTGTTACATTCAAGTTTGTCTGTGGCATCAGCTAGCAACCACGACCTCGTGAGTTCACGTCATACCCCCAGAATATGCACACTAAAAATACACTCAAGTCACTCTTCCCCCGGATGAGTTGTTTTGGGGTATAAATGGGGCAGTTTTTTGGCTATAGCAGGGAATGCATAGATGACCCCAGCTGAATGTGCTTCTGGTTCTCTGGCTATAGATTATACAGTTTAATCTATCTTGGACTAAAATGCATCGTAATTGTCTGGACTTTTTCCATTGGAAATAAAAAGCTGATTTAAATCAAAAGGCCTGGCATCACTTGTATGCCAGAAAAACTGGCATCTAGCTTGTGATGTGAGCTTTACAATAATAGCTTTTAAGTAGAGGACATTGCCAGGGATGGATGAAACATTGGGGAACAGTTGTGATCTCCCAGCAAACATCAGTAGATTGTGTTCCATTTATCTCTCTGGCACTCATGTGTTTGATATAGTTTTGACTTGATGTTTTCTAATTAGGTCATCCAGGGATGAACAGCCTTAGTCTCAGTTGCCAAAATCTGAATGGGTGTTAATGGGAAATGACTGGGACATGCCAGGTAAATCCTGTGCAGAGGCCTTCTGCCCAGAAACCCTTGAACTTATCCCTACAACAGACTCACAAAAATTAGAGCTGTATTGAGGTCTTTGTAAATGTTTTTGAAATCAGGCAAAAATTTATGAGCTGTTCACAGTGAATCAGAGACACTCAGATTGTACTGGTAATTTATGGCTGATTGTTCATTGCATCATTTTAATTACGAATTAACTTTTTTTATTAAATACTGTCCCAGCGCAGAGATATTTGCTTCTATTTCAGTTGTTTCAGCTTGAATGTGTATACTGTAGCTTTGTAGCCTTAAGTGTCGAAATGTCACCAGAAGCTACATTCTTGCACTGTAACGTGGAATTGCAATGTACAAATTTTGTCCTTGTAAACATCAAGATTAAAACATTCAGTTACTGTTTTGCCGGTCTATTACATTCTGAACAATGACTCTGTCACAACAGGCCACAATAGAACGTTATTTGTCCTCTTATTTGTGTGAATGAAGAAGCTGTGTTTGTATAAGCATCTGTCTTAGTGAACCACTGCACCCTCTTAGCGGGGCTAACCATTCAAATATATTCACAAGTTGTCTGATTATTTTGATCCATACAATGATTTTGATGTGGGAAAGTATTTATGAATTTAGTCTTGCTGCAGTCCTCCATAGTGTTGTGAATTCTGGCTACTTCAATGAGATGCACTAGTTTTAGATTGATTGTTGGCTTCATTTCAAAGGATTAGACACAACCTCAAATGGGTGTTTCCTGTTTTTTAATCAAAACTTGTTTGGCCAGCATATTTTGAGAAACATTAGTATTTCAAGAGCTTTAGACTTGTTTTACTCAGAACTCCACGTGTTATGAGTAAAACAAGTCGGAGATTTCAAAGTTTAGCAATAAAGTGGGACACGGGATGTCAGTATAACAAATATGGGCAGAAGAGAGGGGATGACACCAAGGCTACCTTATCAGTACTTGATAACATTCAATAATACATCAAGCAATTTACTAAAATATCAGTAACAGTCTTGATGTTGTTAGTAGATGTATTGTGTATGTCTACAGAAATGTAAGACAAATAAATCATTATTTTGGGTTATTTTAAATAGAATTCAGTCACAGTATAGATAAGCCACAGTGTGTACATCCTTACACTGAGCTCTATACCAATCTCAACCTTTTTACTAACATCAACCTTTTTCTGTTGTCTGATCTGTCAGCACTCATCTGTACCTCTCATGTCACATATGTCACACAGGAGCTTGGACCTGTCCTCTACCTAAGCATAGACATTTTAACCTATTTAGAAGGAAATATTAAAAAAGCCTACAGTCTATATATATTTTGTAAAGACGCTTAACCACAAAAACCTCAATGCCATACATAAGGAATTGCAGACTACGCATACTTTGTGTAAATAGCTGGACTTCTCCCAAGATATACTCTGGCTCCTAGTCCAAGATAATCTGCTGCAACAACTGCCTGTTTAGTCAGGATACTATTCATAGTATGGTGAATTAAATGAGAATAATTTGATGGCAAAACAGCGCAAACATTTAAACATAGATTGAGAGAAAAAATAGGAAATTGGATGATTTGGGGACAAATAAGTTATTTGATTGTCTCTGCTATCCTTCTCTGCTTTTCTTTTCCTTTCCTCCATATGTTTCTGTTCAGTTTAATTTAGCTATGAATTCAATCTCTCATCTCTGCTCATACTGAGCACTCTGTGTGGTTCCTATTGAATTGGGCTTTGAATGCTAACCATGTGCAGTGTGGGTAGACAAGCAGGCAGGCATGCTCACTCATTCATACACACACACACACACACACACATACACACACTTCTAAGCAACAGAGGAAGTGGTTTTATCTGGAGTTCATTGGATTCTTTTTTCTTTTTTTTTATTCTCCCCTGCAGAGGCCTGGGTGGGGAAGACTAAACTCTATATGGTGTGTGTTTGTAGATGTGGTTTTGTGTGTAAGGGAGAGAGAGTGAGAGAGAGACTTTATTTTAACGTTTGTATATTTTTTCCCTTTGCTCCACCCCTCTCACTCTCTCTCTCTCTCTCTTTGTCTGGTTAGAGTTCTCAAAAAGTATAACCAGCTGATTGATGGTTGTTACAGTTTCTTAAATTGCTTCATCTGTGATTACCTCTTATGTACAA
>OMLM01006245.1:0-14460 GCA_900302695.1 Helostoma temminkii | reverse complement strand
ATCTCTGTTTTTCTGTGTGACTGTCTAGATGGTAGAGCTCTTAGATCACAACTACAGAGTTGGTGTTTCTCTGCCTTCCTCCCCTTTGGGCACAAACTCTTCTATGTATCTGCTTCCTCCCTCCCCTCTCACTCTCTCTCTCTCTCTCTTTGTCTGGTTAGAGTTCTCAAAAAGTATAACCAGCTGATTGATGGTTGTTACAGTTTCTTAAATTGCTTCATCTGTGATTACCTCTTATGTACAAACATAATAAAGAGTGAAATAGAGTGGAATGGAGGGAAATAAAGACAGAATAAAGAATAGAAAGGGAATAAAGACAAAAACAACAAAATAGCTGAAAATGCTGAAAAAACTGTCACGGGACAAAAGAGCTGAAATGAGTTGCTGAGTTGTGCTTAATATCACACTTAACCATGAGCTTGGCTGAACTACATTTGAACTTGGAATGCATTAAATTACAAGATTAGACAAGGTGCTGCCATCTAGGTTGCTCCATGTAAGCAACTGGACAAGAATCAACTGTATTTCATGGGGGCATTATGCACAAGTAATGTATTCCCTAGTGAAGCTTGTACTATAGCATCAGGGGAAAAGAAGAGTAGTGTGAGGGTGCCATCATCAGGTCCTGTAATGGGACATGTTACAACATGAATAAGCATCTACTTCAGTTTGTTTAGTACTGCAGAGCAAAGACATTGCAAAGTATCCACTGGATTGTTTTAGTAGACGGTGCACTTCAGTGTTACTTTGTTTTGATGTTTGTCTTTTCTTATATTTATTATTAGATTGCAACATTTAATATCATGTTGGAAAGTTATTAGTTTTAAAGCACTGAAAAGACCAAATTCCTCATGAACAATTGCTGAGGATGAAGCTGCTGTGAAACGGTCTCTCGTTTACACACATACAAGTTAGGCTGAAAGGAGCAATTACATATCACTGCTTATAAAAAGTTTTACTGGTATTATTGTTTTGATTATATTACTATCCTATTAAAATGTTATATATTTTTTATAAAAATAATTTAAAAAGAGTTCCCTGTCCTGTTTATTCATGTAATTATTATGTCCTTAAAGGTTTAAGAAACAATGATGAAGTGATTTAGAAAGCACCTATCAGCAAAGGATGAAATACTGTATTTGTTATTCCATTGCAGTTGTTCAAAGACATCAGTTATGAAAAATGACCAAAAATCAAGTCAATGAAATAGTATAATAAATTCAAGGCATTGTTTAGACATTTGTTAATCATATGACCAGTTATAACATGGTTGGGGGTTTACTATAATTCATATCACTATTGTTTCGTCATTGCTGCTTGTCATCTTATACTGCTCACTCAAAGTCCTATGCATTGTGTGTGTGTGTATGTGCGCGTGTGTGTGTGCGTGTGCTTCAAATGTAGAAAGAAGGGAATGTATGAGGCCGAAACACATAATTTAGAATGAGGTCCAAGGCAGAGTAATACACACATGCACAGACGCCTTCTGTGATTTGTCTGCACCAACCAAACACCATCAACTAGATTCACCGATAATGATTTTCCTCATCACTGTTTGTACTCTGCCCCATATACATATTGTACATGTACCATTATGCTGTACAATAACAGGCTCTGTCTCTTGTATGTATTTTCCCTGTGTTCCTCTTTCTAGTTTCACCAAAACCTCTCTTTTCAGCAATATTCTTTACTCTATTAATTTAATAATATAACACTCTGTGGATGGTGTACATTGTATGTTGTATATTTTTATTGTGTAAAATATACATGAGCAGTTTTATTTTTCTTATTTTCAACCTCTATGCCCTTCCTCTTTTTCCTGTCTCTAATATCTCTCTCTCATCACACCTCTTCTTTCCTCCCCCTTCCCCCTCCAACCCTTATATCATTCCCATTTCCCACATTGTCATCTTTGTCCTCCCTTTCTACCACCAACCCTGGTCTTTTTTCTGGAGAGCACTGAAGCATAGGAAATCAAGGTTCCGCTTTACCATCCGACCAATTGCCATAAACCTCTATTCCACGCATCAGCCAGTCACTTGCTAGAGCTGTCCAGTTTGGGAGGGGCTAAGCATGATGGGTGGGGCAGGAGTTGCTGGTCGCTCCTTGGCTCAGTGCATAAAAAGGATGCTTGGATGCTCCAGGGACAGGCAAACATCAACATAATACGCTCTCCATCGTCACTGACGGATGTATTGGCAGGTTATGGTTTTTGGTTGTGGTGCTGCAGGATAAATGCTAATTAATACAAAAGAAGTTATACTAGACTGCTTTTCATTTATTCATTCACACGAACATGGTGTCAGGTTGTGGATAGGTTTGTAATATCTGTGAAAATACAATAATAATTTTGTTCATTTTCAAGTTGTAGATTGTGTATATTGGTAATACATGCATGTTTGGACCAATGAGAGAATCTGACAGTAGTGACTGTAGTGACATCACAGGCAGAAATTAGAAATGTGCCCATGGAAGGAAAATAAAACTATCCTCTCCACCAGTTTTTCTTATGTTATATTTAACTTATGTTTTATGGTACTGTAGAAATATTATTAATGAGAACGAATGCATTGACAAAAGATGACACCAAATGAATGTGTATGTACTTGAAGCAGTAACGATGATGGAAAAGATCACAGGGAGTAAAGGCTGTGAAACCTGCAAGCATTTTTCTTAACAGGGTAGATTAAACCATCTCTCATCCTTTGGAAGCTCACTTATGGATTGAAACCCTCTAGTGGTGTCATGTTGCCCGATTTATTGGTTAGTTGACTGGATTGAGTGTAGAGAGAGCATGACAAGCTGAAGACATGGCCATCTAGATCCTGTCTGCTGGACCTTGTAAGTATAATATGATTATTTAACATTAGTATTAAGGCAAAATATTCTTTCTTGTGTCAAATAAATATGATACGTCACCATGTTGTGTAAGTAAACACCCAAACTAATTACTATTTTTATAACCTCATGTGGATGTAAAGCTTAAAATGAAGAGGGCTACTAAGTATGTAATTGACTTAACCGGGTACACAAACCTCTGCATTCGCCACAGTTATTGCTTTTGTAAGTTCATGAAATCTATACTTTAATGATTTAATGATTTTATAATTTCTAGAGGATTTAATGCAAAAAAGGCTCATTTTAAATGTCAGTTTGTGGAAGTGGTTGTATTCACTTCTTTTCACACAATGTGTGAATGATAATGCTTACTGTATGTCATACTAGTAAAAATCTGTTGTCCAATGGTAGCGTTTTGCTCCTCTCAACTCTAACTCTATACTTAGAGCGTCTTCTTGACATCACAACTCTCTATTTTAGGCCTGAATGCATGTGAGTCATGTGGTCTCACTTCTTCTCCTGTAAAGGTTTGTATTGACATGGAGTGTGCACTCATGATTTAGACCATATTATCTAAAATGATTCTCAATTTCACTTCACTAAATGATTGGCATAATACATTTCTTTTTCTTATTTGTGACAGGAAAAAATGAGGATTTGGTTTTACTTGGTTTGTGTACTTTAGGAAATAATTAGGAAATAATAATAGGAAATAATTTAAATAATTGAGTCAAGGGCATTCCTTAATAAGGAACTTTGATGTGAAGCACCCTGTAAAAAAAAATCAAAGAATTGTTTCAGCACCATAACTGTTACTTTTTATCATGAGACCAAATGACTAAATACTCAAATCATTTTGTCCTGAGTTGATATTGGATTATTCACAATTACTTTGCCTCGGTCTCCAGGTGTTTGGCTTGGAAACTGTGTCAAATGGAGCATATTTACATGACATACCTTCTTAGCTTATAATTTTGAAGTTATCAAGAAACAAGAACAAAATGTGGTTGCCGACACATATGGACAGTTATAACTTGTCACGTTGCAATAACAACAATTGTAAGTAATTCCTTCATGAGTAGTCTTATTCATCAGGGAAAGTGGTTCATACTTTATAATCCCTTCTTAGTACAATACCTACATAACAATACCTGATGGTGAATTACAATCACAACCTGTTTTAACTTATACAAACTGTTTTTCTGGTCTTCCAACACTAGAACAGCTTTTTTTTGTGTGATTAAATAGTATAATCTGTTCATCTTTATACTTCTCATTGTATCGTATCCATACTGTAGCCATACCGTTCTTGTGTTCAGCATTCTCCGATGCTGTACCTGATACTGCGTTAAGGCAGAGTGTTAATCTCATGTTGGGTAAGCAGGTAGGTGATGGTATAGAATTGTCAGCATTGCAGAGATACTTTAAGATAAGTGAGGATGACAAAAGTAAAGCAGACTGGCAAGCACAGTGGGTTGATGAGCATTTTACTCTCAAGCTAAGTTTTGCTGATGTGTTGAGAATCGTGCAAAATAGTTATTGTGAGCATATTTCATTTTGTCACAGAAAGCAAACAACTTCTGATTGTAGTGTTTGAAGTTATTGCACATTTGTATTTGTAGCAGTACTCTGTATTGGCAAGCACATACTAGTCATCAATATGTGTTTATCTACAGATGCCTGAGGGGAATATGACGGTCAGGAATGTTTAAACACTGCCTTAATTAGTGTCTCATTATTCGCTTCTCAAACTTTCTGGGTTTTTATTGTAAGATACTTTGTTCTGACAGATTGAGATGCCTGATTCTTCAAGATATACAATTACTCATTGTCAGCTACACCAACCAAATGTTTACACTAGTAAAATGTGACATATAACTGAGTTGATCATGTTTTCATTGGGATATGCGGAACTAGGTTCCACATGGGAATAGTGTTAACAAAATTGAGTTTATGAATGAAAATCAAAACAGCAGATGTGTCTGTTAGTAATGTCTGAGTAATGTCCAGAAAGCCACCACTGCAGCTGCATGCTGAACCGAATGCGGAAATGCCACCAGCTCATGACAGTTTTCCTTCGAGATGCTATGTTCTACATTATAATTTCTATGTTGGGTGAGGACAATTCAGCTGGTTCTCAAAGTTGACTGTGGTGGGAATAAACAGGATTGAGTCAAGATGGTCTTTTAAAGAGTTTATTATTAAATAAGAAGAACAAAAATGTACTAAAATGCACAAAGAAGAGAGATACCAATGAGTTATACAGCACAGCACTCTCATGAGAGGGTTCAGCCAAATGAACAATGAACCACCTGTTACACTGCTAGTTATTAAAATGATCAGACTCAGCTAGATTCCCATCCCCACCACCTCAGGACCAGGAGCACGCTAGTCAAAACTGGAATAAGTGAACAATAAAAACATATGAAGGACAATGAAGAATAAATGATCTCTTAACAGACTATCACTATAATATTATTCAAAAATGTTATTCAGTCAATCATTTTAATAAAGAAAAACATCACCTTGAGCGCTGTATTGTGAGACTGTGCACCTGGGCTGAGTAGATGCACATGCGGTGGACATGTTACCGCGTTCGGGTCGAGTCTTCTCCATAATCCAGAAATGTACTTACTTTTTTAATAGGTATTGTATCCCAAAATTTATTGCAGGTAGGCCCGGGTAATGGGCTGCCGAGTATATTCAGTACCCCAACTGTTGTCTGAAAGGTTGTGATGGTAAAATGCCACCCTGCAAAGACCCTGGTTTCCTGTGGAGTACTTATGTGAAGGTGTGAGAGAGAAAAGGGTATGCCCTATGCATTTTAATTCATATCAGATGGTGATTTTTGGACTCCCCGCAATGAGTATTACCCCTATTTTGGTTACAGTTACTAAAATAATTACTTTTTAAATTTACAGTTACTTTTCACATTACATTATAGACTTTTAACATTTTTTGCTTTTGATCAGCTTCTTCATATCTGTGTGGCTCAGAATCTATATACTGTAGAGTCCCCAGGTAGGCGTGGCAAACATGGACTCATGGTAATTATTGTGTTAATGCATGCATTTTGCAAATGTGACACTATAAGTTAAATAAGTGTTGCAGGAAGTTACCTGCCCTGACCTCACAGGCAGTCAGTTTCACACTAGCCCTGCACAGCCCAGCCACAGTCAGAGCTGAGAGGAGACCCCAACCACTCTCCATGTCAGACTGTTAAAGAACTGTGCCGCCCCTTACCCTGGTATGGTTTACAGAGCAGCATGTAAATGTTTCTTCACTGTCACAATAAAAGAAATCACTGTCTTTGACACAGCCTCTGTGTGACATAAGCTAACCATCTAGTTAGTCAGTTATTTCAGCAAATATTTATGTTTTACTCTGACTTGTTGCTGTTTTTAAGTAGAGGAGGTTAGAAACTAAACCAAACTTAAGAAAAGTGAACAAAAATGAAAAACAAACAAAAAACTAAACTAAGTATTTCTGCCAGAGTGTCTCTTTTGGGTCAAGCAGGAGGAGGGTTGGACATTTGATTAAATTTCATATTATACCATTTAACAATACAGAATAAAATTGATTTATGTTTATGGGTGTAGACAAAGCAATAAAGTCATGAAGTTATTTTGAGAAGTGATGGCATATTTCAATGGCAAAACAAACAACAACACAACAACAACAACAAACAAACCAAGAATCAATAGTAGAATTTTTTTCGTAGTTCTAAACATATTTACGGTGTTTTGTATTCGCTTTTTGTCTCCCCCAACTTTATTTCTGTCTGCTACAACATCCATTACAATTACATGCAAATAGCAAATTATGCATCATTCAGCAACTTCTAGCGACTTTTAGGACAACCAACATCTACTGTCATTGTGGCAGTGGCTGCAGAATGTCAGTGTTTCTATTCCTTAACCTTAGCCATACAGTCCATATTTGTAGGTTTATAACTAGCCACATGGTGTTGTGATAGATGTGTTTTTTTTGTATGCCAAGCATATCAGCACAAGGTAGCTGTATAGAATTCAGAATTGTGGCCCTTATAGTTTTGGAGAAATAAAGGTATGATTCATCTGTTACCCTTCCATTAGGCTTCTTGATCATTTAGTCATGTATTGCTTTTGTTCTAATATTTACTTCCTAAATTCTTCTATTTCTCATTTCCAACTTTTCACTCTTAACCTTTTGAGGATGTCAGCTTTTTTTCTGTTTCTCAACTTTTCCTTTTTATCATTGTTTTCACTTTTTCAACTTCTTGTCTATGTCAGCTTTTTAAAAAACTTTCTTGTTTGTCCGTATTTTCTTGTTTCACTTTCAACTTCTCGTCGGGCAGCAGCTTGTCAGCAATCAGCGTCTCTTCCTGTGCGTCACAGCTCTCTCAAGTAATTTCTTCAGAAATTGCATCATCTAGGTTTTGTTTATTTTTTGTTATGGGTCCTTTCCATAGAATAGTCACACAGATAAAAACAAAGTGCATCATGAGATACAGCATATGCATGGTGTATCTATATGCATGAATTTAGATGTGGTTCTGTGTTGTTTCCTTGGTCTTGAGGCCCCAAAGTCATGTAATGACCTGATGATTTGAACACAGCATCCTAAACTGGGAGGAGAGAAACCAGTCTGAACTGATGTTTGTTTCTTTTTCTCCATGCTTGTCCCTGTTTCTCACCTATTTCTGATTCTTTGTTTCTCTCAGTGCTTAGCCTCACTCCTCTCAGAGACACACAAGATCATGAAAATAACTAGGTGAGATTAGATTTGGAACTGCTCAACAGTCTAAATTGGTGTGAAGTATTTCCCTCTGTAGAAACACTGTTATAAATCAACTGGCAAGTAACAAACACACTCCCACCAGTAAGAACAGCTCATTCACTTCTGTATGTTTTCTTATCTTGCCCCAGCAGAAGGTTATTTTGTGCAAATGCAAATGTGTGTTTTACATTAGGCACCTTTTTTCTCTTCTTAGTGACCACTGGCCGCAATCGTGCGTTTGTGCCAGCATGCACATGGGTATCCATGCGTATAAGTCAGATATTCCATCAGCTAGTCCTGTCACTCCCTGTTTATTTAAGCCAGTTGTTTTCAGGGCTGTAATAATAGTGGATGGTGATGGGATTGGATGGAGGCTATGGGGCCGAGGCCTATAGTTCCCCATCTGCTATGTACTCAACAGGAGATTGGTCTTTGTTGAGGACAAGTCTAGTGAAAATCTATTTACTGACTGACAGGGAGACAAGCAAAGAGGAGCGATGACGAGAAGGAAGGTGGGATTAGAAATGACAGGAGTTTTTAGAGGTGGTAGAGGCAAATGACGGGTGATGAAAAGGCAGTAGAGAAGCAGAGGATTCATACCACATGTACACCAGCAACAACAAGCTCACTATATGTACATTCACACCCACACACAAACATGCATAATAATACAATAACTGCCAAAGGTCTCTAAGTATGTATATCCTCTCTGCGTGTTTTTGTATCTTCCTCTGGGAGGTGGCTCCGACTGCTGAGCTTGTAAACAGGAACTAGCTTGCTTTTAGTAAACTGGGAGCCCTGCAGGTGCACACACACACACACACACACACACACACACACAAACGCACACACACACTCATTCACTCATTGTCACACTAAAACAGCTGGATTTGGTTATGATAGTTTGGGCCTCCTAGTTGGCATTGTGGAGGCAGAAACCACAGAGTTGGTAGATGCACTGATTACAGATACTGTTTATAGAAAGAAATTACAAAAAGACAAGGAAAGAACAGATGCTAAGTCACTTCTGGATTTTCCATCCCTTATAGTTTCTCTGTCTTCTACTGTAGATATGTTTTTCTTTATCTTACCTAAATAACAAACATCTCTAACATTCAGATGCCAGCTTCGGTACAACCTTTGCTTAATGCTTTTTGCGTTAATTGAATGTTAATGTTGAGTTTTCTCTTTTTGCAAGAGTAAATACTCTTACTTTTTATCAGAGGGTAGCTGCTTGCTGCTGTCAGCTGAGGTCATGGTTTGGCTGATCTGACAGTAGTGCTGTGAAAAGAGAGGGTCATGCTTTATGATTTGTACCATACAGGAACACACTTATCTGATACTGTGTCTTCTGTACAGTATTAGAAGATAAAAAAATGGAGTGCATTCAATTTTCCTCAGCAGGATCTTTTCCAGCATGATCATATTTGTTATCCGTTTCTTGCTCTCTGATGATTCTTTCATTAGATTAGTCTTTCTTGTGATTTGGGGAAATTTCTCGAAGTTGAATGTGAAGCAGTGTGTTTTTTTTCATCAACTGCCTGTATTTGAATACAAACAGTTGGTATGCAACATTTGTAACATGTAATTTTATTGTTTTCCAGATAAGATGGTTTGTATTTAATAAATGGTTGCTTCCTGTCACACATGTATGTGTTGTCTTTTTCACAAGATAGACAGAGTGAGCATCTCTCTACTGTTGACATGAAAGCATGTGATACTGAATGGCAGTGTGTCATGAATGCTCATAAGCAGCAAAACTGTCATATCAAAATGGTTCTGATAAATCTGTTTCCATCAACTTGTGTTGCATCTTCTATTTATTTTTTTAGCCACTTTTTGGCTTCAGCCACAGAGTTTAGGCTCAAATTGAAATGGCTTGTTAAAGAAGGATGGATGGAAGCAAATCCTCCCTCTTACTGTTTCTTTCTTTGTCTCATCTTTGCTTCACTATGTGATATTATACTATGTCTTCTCTCTGCCACAAATTGAATTGAGGACAGTTGACATGGTGTTTGTGTCAAGTGTGCTCTCTTTTTCTACCCTGTCTTTCCTTCGCTGCCTTTTTTCTTTTCTCTTTCTAAAGCAGAAACACAGCAGACCAAAGAAGCCTTTTCCCTCTTCCCTCTGTACCCTGCCTGTCAAGTGTTATTTGGTCTGCTGTGGTTTATTGGTTTGGTTTTGTTGTGTGTCGGGACAATCGGAGCACAGTTTGGTTAGGGGAAGCTGATGAATGGTGTTGCCTGAGCTGTACAAAGCATCCTCATCTCTACTTCATTGATGTGTTGATACGATTCAGCTGGCTGCCCAGTGAGTTTGTACTTTATACTGTTGTGGGCTTACAAGCAGACTGATGCACGAGGATGCTCAGCTCTGAAAGGGGCTTTTTTTCTTTCTTTATAGCATCAGTCCCCCTCATGCTCATACTGTACTTCTCTCATGGCTGCTTTACTTGTATTCTCTGCCACACTAACAATGAGACTTTAATGCCAGCTTCAGTAAGGCACAGTGTTTTAGTATAAAGAATGTTTCAGTATTCTTGGTGAATTCGAATTTTTTTGTTAAAGAGGTTCTTATAGTAAAATTCTAAAATATTATCTTAATCAGCTAAAGAGAAGACTATGTATAATACAAGAACATATATCAATTTAGGTAATTACAACACAGTTTTAGTAAGCATGTATCAGGGCATCTATATCTGCAAACACCTTACTACTCACTCGCTGAAATGTGCAGCCCTCTCTCTATATCTGTTCTTGTTACAGCTGACTTTTTCACTACCCCCAGTCTCTCTTTGACATGTGACAATTCCTCAGTTATTTATTCTAACACAATCTGTCTGATATCTGAGCTGGCCAACACATATAGCAGACTGTGTTTCAGCTCACAGAGATGAGACATGAACACCACCTCAGCCTCTGGGATATAGATTTTAACTTACAGTATGTAACCAATGGCTTCATCATTTTTGGAGGCTCATTTTTGTCACTTCCTCGTCGCTTGTCTGTGACAATGAACATGGCCGGTCTGACCATGTTGTTCCGTTTCCATTTCATGGGCTTTCTCAGGCACAGAACTGTTGTATTGACTGTGGAACCAGCTGCTAAAGTTGGTAAGTGGTCCAACAAAGTACTTGTTGAGAAGTTTTCTTGTTAGAAAAAAATGTTAAATCCTTTCAAATCGAACCATCATGCAAGTCTCAAATTAACTAATGAAAATAGTAATAACAAAAACAAACACTAACTTATTCATATACTAAGGAAGATAATCTAGTTTCTTATGGCAAAAAATATGTGAACCTGTTTTATCAAATTGCATTGAGTTAATTTGGCTTTGAGGCAGTTGTTTCAAACAATGAAACCTTCCCCTTTATTTAAACAAAAGGCATCACTATTAATACCATATCTTGACAATGCACATATTTAAAAGTGTGTCATGGCCTGAACAAAGGACATTTCTAAAGACCATAGAAGATCAGTTGTTGAGCTTCACAATGCTAGAAAAGGTAAATCATTTCTGAAGAGTTTGTACCTTCATTGAATGAGCAGCTTTATGTTTGATGTCCTTTGCAATATAAGAACTATGACATCTGTGAAACATAAAGGTGGCAGTATCATGATTTGGACCTGCTTTACTTCCTCTTGACCAGGATGGCCAATAAAACAATTTATGGAGCAATTAGTTCTGGGTTGTAAAGTCAAGTGGATGCAGCAAGACAACAAATGGTTAAAGCAAGTGGAATTCCTTTGTCTCATTTGCTTTAGTGGGTGTCTTTATCATTTATGCCAAAATAGAGAAAAAAAATTTAAATACATAAACTTTGAAGCACAACTATATGTTGCATGTTATTGTTTTTTAGACTTTCATGATTGGATTTGGGTCAAAAATGCTTCCATGTAATGTTTGGCAGCCTTTAGAATATACTTGTACATCAGCAAGGCTGGTGCTAATTACAGGGCTTTTGTTGCTGGATGACTTTAAACTTTAAAGAAAAAAAAAAAGTCTTTTTAACTTTCTTCACAATTAAATTTTGCCTTTGAGACATGACATGCCTGAATTTTTCCTTGTGGAGCAAACAGTAAATGAGCTTTTGTTCAGTTGCATAGTTGAACTAATTTTGACTTCCAATCAAGCAGATTTTATGAAAGTGAATACGCATGAGTATGACTCAAATTCAGCCAAATGTGTTCTCATAAAATGGGAAAACAGTAAGATAATTTTGTCTCCATTAATTTAAGCACAAAGAGATATTTTGTTCCAAGTGTTTTTAAAGTTTATTGAAGTCAAGGTGGTGTAAAGGATAAAATATAAAGCTTTGCACAAGGTTACAAATTAATGAATTGATTCCTAGTGTGTGCCCACTTCAATATTTTTTAGTTTGAAATAAGTCTTACATCCTGTCATAAGATTTAATAATATTTTTTCCAAGTCAGGTGACAAACCTCTGTGTTTGTTGAAAATAAGAAAAATCCAATTGAGAAGAAAATAATTTCAGTGAATGTCTCACAAGGTAAGTACAGTAAATGCTAAAAAATGATTAGATGGACCAATCGTTTACATCAGGATCCTTAGATGCCCCAGTGCAATAGTTTATAGGATTGCAGTATTAGTCAGTGAGAAGATTACAACAAATCGTTATTAAAGCCTATTTTACCCCCAAATCCATCAGTGACAACTGTTTGGCTGGCTCAACTGTTTTCCCTATGAGTGGACGGCTAGGCACACAGGGAAGGGATGCAATTTTAATGCAAATCAGCACTTGTTACTAAATCTTGTTTTGGGGAGGGGTAGTGACATGGGGGGACATGGCAAAGAAAAGCCAGTTGGTGAAGGAAAAGAGAGCTGGCAGTGCCTTTGGTTTTCTGCAACTCAGTGGGTAGCAGGGCGTTGGCCGGTACTGTGTATGGCTCGGCTGTTGTTCCGTTCCCTCCTCGCCATACAACAATGGTAGATGTTGGATAGCTGGATTTGGTAGGGTGATGACCACTGTAGTCTTCAGTAGGGTGTAATGTAGGCCTCAACCAGTTGGGACTGTTTATTGCTGAGTTTGGATTACAATGGCAGTGCTGGATAATCACAGCTGGCAGTACGCCCAGGCTGGAAAAACCTTGATCAGACTTTCAGGTAGAGTATTTTTCATCATAAATTATTTTGTTTATCCAGAACCCTCTTTATTTTTAACAGTAGGCAAAACTAAAAAAAAAAATAGTAGGATCACTTTATGTTCGCAACTCAAATGTCTGAATTTAAAAAGTAAGATTATACAACTCATATAATACTTTATAATAATATTTTATTCTTAAAGAAACTGTAATGCTATTTTAATTGACCAGTGAAGGAACTCATTATAACGTCATAATGTTTTGTTGATGCTGATATACATAGATTTTTTTTTGTTGGTGTCGTTACATTGTTATGTATTTTGTGACCCCTGTATCCTTAACATGTAGGACCTTAAAAATGAATGTATATGAATATTGCACTGTATCTTGTTTCGACACCTGAAGGTTGTTTAGAAGTCTTTATAATGCAAGCAAGAAACAATCTGGCCTTTGTTTAGAGTTTGTGTGTGTGTGAGTGTATTGCATCAGTTTTGCATAATAGTAAGTTGCTCATGTTTTCTAGCTTATTTTAAAGAGGAAGATGCAACGGTTGTTATTCACTCATTTGCAGGGTGTTTGGCAGTTTATCAGTAGGTTATGTCAGCCTACTAAACTTGGAACTGCAGTCATAACATTAGAATGTGTATGGCCTCTGTCTAAGAAGAGCTAGGGGAGTGAATGATTGGATGTCACAATAAAACAATATAGAGCAAATCATAGCAAAAGCACTGCGGTAAATAAAAAAATCATACTTATAAAGCTCATTTTCTATCACTGAGATAGAGGTTTTAACTCAATTTGCCAATTTTTGTGGTCTCAAGCACAAGTTTCTTTCATTTCTTCTGGGACTGAGCTGTCATTTTCTATATGTCAGTGATTTGCTTTATATTAGGCTATAAAAAATTGTAACTGTAATCTTCAGTAAAAGCAATCACTTAAAGCTAATTTATTTCTACAAGTATGTGGCTTATGCTTGAGAGAGTTCAGTTGATCATTGGATAAGTAAGAAAGGCAGAATTGTCCAGTATAAATATGCACACTATTGTTTTGTTGTTTTCAGTTTTGTTGATTTCTTTGCCTGCACACCTTCTGTCTATGCTCCTCTGTTTTGGTTATATGGGTCATTTTGCTCAGCCTGTGCTGAGATTGATAGACAAAACAGTTGTTTTAGTTGCAGCAGCATATAAAGCAAAAACAGAAGTAATTACATGGGGGCTACTGTATGGCCTAAGTTTACTCAGTGTTAGGCGGACACTCCGTTTAAATGCCGCGTACACCTGCACAGTCACTGTCTGATAGTCAGATCAGTGCCAGGTGTTATAATGTATTCTCACAGAGACAATTACAACGATCATTTAGTATATATGCCAGTTAGATGCAAAGCGGAGTTGGGGCAAGTTGATCATGACAAGAAACAAATGCCTCCAATAAACAGGCTGCTACACTAAATCAAAGCTGCAAATTGTTGCTTTGTGGACACAAAACCATTTAAAGTAGACAACATTAAAGAACTGGCAGGTAATACAGGGACATATATATATATATATATATATACTCTGTGTGTGTGTGTGTGTGTGTGTGTGTGTGTGTGTGTGTGTGTGTGTGTGTGTGTGTGTGAGCTTGTGAGACCTGACACATTTACTGACATGCATGAGACTCCTGACCATTGTTTATTTTAGAATTGCCCTTGGCTGCACTAAATAAGAGTTATATTTAGGGTATGAGTTGGATTTGTTGTATTGAATGGTGTGGGCATGATTTA
>OMLM01006243.1:0-11719 GCA_900302695.1 Helostoma temminkii | reverse complement strand
GAAGTGTACATGTGTCACACAGTTTTTGTGTGTATGTGTGCGCGCGCATGTGTGTGTATGTGTGTGTGTGTGTGTGTGTGAGATAAGGCAAATAAGTAAGTAAATAATGATAACCATAAATCTATCCCTGTCCCCATTTCCAGAGGACAGGTTTTAAAGACTGTGTGAATAAAGGCTTAGGTGGGAAGGATTATTAACTTGCTTAAACCATCATCCCACCAAAAAAGATCACAAAGCTGGAAAAAATAAATATATATAAGAAAGGGAAAGAATAAGAAATATCAGTTTTTTAAATGCCACCACTGTGCCACTGTGTCTGATGCTTTTGTATTGATACCGTTTCTGTAGATCACATTCAATACTGAAAATATCAGCAGCCCATTTTTGTGTTTTCCTTACTTCAGTTAATGATTACACAGGAAAGATAAACAAAATCCTGAAAGAGTGCTTGTCTTCTGGGTTAGCAGGTGAGAAAAACCCCATCACAGAGAGACCTGTGACGAAGGACATGTTGAAAGGAGAGAAGATGAAGTGAAGGAGGGAGGGAGGGAGGTAAGGTAAGTCAAGGAGCACGGGTCATTTCCAGTGTTGATTAAGGCCTCCTGAGGTTAATCATGCGTGTGAGAGATAGAGAAGGAAGAGGAGGGAAATGGAGGAAAAATGGATTTGAGCTATGGGAGGCTAGGAATATGTTTTATTCATGAAAGTTTTGCATGAGGCATGATCTGCCAGCGATTTACCGTTCTCCTGCGTCTGCCCTCACTCTCTTTAATACTTCCTCTCTTTAAATCACTTACTTTTTCTCATTTTTCTCACTTACACTGTGAGGCGACTTGTAGCCCAGTGTGACATATTTTATGTCTTTTATGCTGGACACAAAGGGAAGTGAATGGTTTACTACCATACTGAACATTCGCATGGATGTTTTTTGAGCGAGATTTGGAACATTATAACATTGTGTATAGTTTAGGTTAAGCACTGCATTGCACGCGTGGCGACAAAATGTCACTGAAAATGGGATGTGCTTGCTTGTTGTATTATCAAACCTTTGCTCATCACTGAAAATATAATCCGCAAGTTCGCATTTTCAATGAGGATTATAAAACATGAACATATCTTAATAGCATTTAAACTGCATCAGACAAATTAAATATGTGGAAAGAAGTATAGCATAGTACAGAGCATACAGAAGAAATATTTTGACAAATAATTTAAGATCTGAAAACAGACAGAATGAATAATTTGGAGAAAATCTATGATAGCACTAAACCTAATGATTTTCTCACAGCAGTTAATGTTTGTATCCATTTGTAGTACAAGTTTATGTATCGAGGCAGAAGAAAGAAGTGTTTTATTAATGTTTCTTTTTGTCTATCTTTGCCTTTTCTCTTCTCCTGTGGTACTACAAAAATTACACTAGTCTTGGGATCCCTCTGCCTAAACCCTGCGTCAGTGTCTGGTGCTACACGTCCAGTGGGAGTGAAAAGACCACAGGGGCCACACTGATGGTTATATTAGAACAGTGCAGTGCGCTATGTGCCTAATTGGCCAGTGGAGTAGGTTCTTCCATTTTCCCCTCTGGCCACCCAGGCCTGATTTAAATGTATCTCCTGAGGGAAGGAGGCAGCTGTTCTCTCCTGATTTCCATGTCTAAATTTAGACCTTCCCTCACTTCAACTCCACTCTTTCTCTTACTTCGGTTTCTTGCTCCATCTTTTTCAGTTCACATCCATTCCACTCAATTCCCTTCTCCCTGTTCTGTTCTCTGTTGCGTTTCCTCCTCTAGTTGATCCCTGAAGGTTGGCATTTTCCACTGTCTTTGTCTCTAATTTTCATACCCTCTCAGTCTCCCTGTGCCTCTCAGTCTGTTGAAATTATCGTGATCCCACCACCTTTCTTATACTCAGTTGTGCTATATCTTTCATGGAGAATAGGGTCAGCCTAATTGCCCTCCACTATGACTGACATACCACGGCTAAGCCAGGTCAACAACGTTCTTATCTATGTGACATTAGCCTTGCTTTATTTAGCTTGATTTGAAGAGTATACAATACATACTAGGTTACCAAAAACATCACATACTATAGAGCAATGTGCAACTTAATTCCTTTGGGATGTGACTGTTAAAGCAAAGCTCATTCCCATGTCATGCAGCTGTCTCTTTAGACACCTTTAGTCTTAATGGGACCACTCAGTACCTTCCACAGGTACCTAATCAGAGCTGGATGTAAAGCTTACCCAAAATATTTTGGACTTCACCCCACAAGCATTTTACTGCCTCCAGTATTCACAAACTATTACTTATTCCTAAAGTAGCCAGTAGAAATATTCACATAATACAAAGGCACATTCAAACGCACGGCACCTGTTGCCAAAGCAAACTACTGAACAAATGATAGTGATAAGAGTATCCTGGATGCTTTCTGTCTGCTTTCTGATATGACCTTTCAAGCAAGAGCAGCTGAGTCTACCAACCTTTCTTATTTAGGCATTCAAGGAGCAGAGAACAAGAGAGAGATGCAGGCAGACAGACGGACAGCCTGGAGCTACTGACCTTTATACCAGAACTGGAGCTCAACTGAGCTGTAGAGCTGTAGATGATGTATGGCTGGGAATGCATGATTATAAAATGGATCCAGGCAGCCTGTAGTTGATTAGCCAAGTCATCTTTTAAGACAGTTGAACACAAGTGATAAATGCAGACATGCGAGGGTATTACTGCACGTTTACATGTTCTGGATGAGCTTTTTTTTTCCCAATGCTAATGCTAATTTCTCTCTGTTCAAATGAAAATACTCACAGAAAGTGATTTGTGCAATCTGGTACCAGAGTGAAGCACATATGTGCATGCAAATTGTTGGTCTATAAAGTGTGATGGATAGTTTCAAACAGTTTGGGTTAAAACTTTTTGTTCCTTTTTTTTCACTTCCACAAATGAACCTCGTAGTTTGTTTTAAACTTGATTTCCTGCAGCCCATATGTCCTGTACTGCATGGACATATGATAAGAGTTATATTAAACCATAACTCTTTCTTTTTCAGAGCCAGCGTCCTAATAAATAAAACAACACATATAAAAACTTCTAATTTAACCAGATTTTTCAAATATTCAAGCATGGTGAAAACTATAATTTATACATGAATATTTTTTAATGTTATCTTATTTTTAACTAAAACTATGATATGCAACTTTATAAAATAATTCAAATTAATCCACTGAGCTCCATCTCACCCTCAGAATTAAAAAAAAACATAGAACAGTACTGTCCCAGTCACTGACATTGTAAAGCATGACCTGAAGTGGGTTAGTGTTTAAAAAGCATTCAGCTAAGAAGGTGGTGAATGAGATGCAGAAGATTACATAGGACATGGCAGCTTTGCCATGACCAGTTAGTCACTATAAGGTTACACAGGTGGCTACACAGCTGGGTAGACAAGCTTCTCAGATTGAGTGATTCTCAGAGTGTCAGACAGCAGGGTGGTCTAGTGATTGGAGAGACAGTACAAGGTCAAGAGTCTGATCATCTCAGGAGCTGATGTGAATTCATAAACAAGCCATGTATCGTCAGTGTCCTTGAGCAAGAAAACGTTTCCCCAACCCCCACGCTGGTTCACAACTGCAAAATGCTGAAAACACAAATGTAACTTCTAGGCAGGATTTACCAATTGCATTTGATAATATCAGACATAAAATGATGTTAGTAACTTACTGAAACAGAAGCTAATATATCTGAAAAGTGCATCATCACTCCCTGCCCTCACTCTGGGACTCTTCCTCCCGCTGTGACAGTTTTCACACAAACTCCTTCCTCTTTCTCGGGAACATGTCATACACACAGTCTTGCTTCATTCTCTTTTTGTGGTGACCTTTTTTACGCCTTCTATCACTATGCATCCCAAATCCACGTTGCATCTAAAATGTGATTTATCAACACTTCATAACGCTGTTACACCTGGCATGAAAAATGAGTCTCCAGTATTCACATGGAAATTAAATTTCAAGTTCCTGTGAAAAAAAAAGTCATCGCCAATGTGAAAAAAATATTTTTTTTTAAACAAGACAGCAGAGCAGTTACAGATCTGTTTGCAGTTTGTCTTTTATTTATCTAAATGTCTTGAAAGCACAAGAGAAAGTTAAGTCTGGCTTGACACATGGCAACAGACCTTCATGTTTGAGCAAGCCAGCTGGATACTGAATGTGTGCAAATTGATCTCAATTTATATTCCATATAAGTAAGGATGTATGCATTTACTGACAAGAAATTCCAAAAAGCTCTATCCAACTCGGTCCAACTGGCCCATGTATTTATCATTTTTGTCCCTAAATATACCCTCTACTTTTATATGAATTATTTTCATTTTCATTTTATTTATATTTCATTTTGTGATTATTTTGTGACTTTTATCCAAAGTGACTTACAAAGAGGGGAATCAAACATTACCTGCTGCCTATTTTCTCAGATGCTGTTAAGTTAACATTTCTACACAAAAAAAAAAAATACTGCAACTCACTAACCAACGCAAACACATACACTATACATACACAGCCCTCACACTGGCAGAATTGGGAATAATGACTCTGATCTCTATGTTAATTTGTGTGTATGTGTGTGCACATTTCCAAACTGAACTTGCTTCTCTGACAGTGATAAGATTCCTGCTGTGAGCAAATTGAATGCAACCCCTGCAGAGGGTGGAGCTACCTTTGTATTCATCGCTGGCGTACAACCACCTCAGGACAGTAATTTCTGATCTGCAGATATGAAATTAATTATCTGGCATCAGAGAGGCTGGCTATGGCAGCGCTGTTGTCATTTACATACAGTAATTAGACTAGACAGCTGTTGGTGCTGTCATCACAAACTCAACCACTGGAGTCAGATCAACAAGATATCACCTACTTCTTCATGGACATGTTAGGTGTTATGTTTAAGCATGGTGTGGGGAGAGGTGTGGAGAGAGACAGAGAGAGGACAGCTTGGGATAAACCATGAGCTGTCAGAATCGTGGAGTGAAGTCTTTTTGGCTTGTTTTTGAGATGGGGAGAGGGAGTGGGGTGTTTCCAGTAGCATCTCGGGTGTAATAGGTGTGAACAGACGTTGTTAAGGTAGTGACAAAACATCTAGGAAAGAAATTCTCCTTTGATAGCACCGTCCTGTGTGTACAAAACGGTACAAGATACAAACATACCGAATTATATAGCTGCTTCTCCTTTTTGTTGCTGAGATAAAATTGCCACAGCTGAACTTTTGTATAATCTTGCTCTTCAGAAGTCAGTCCTATATGTCATCATTTAAAAAAATCCCACACATTCATTTCAAATTGGTCAACAGACACGCTGCTAGACACCAATATCATTTGCCCAGTATCCCTGCCCTTGATTCAGCCACATCAATTTAAAGGGCAAAGATATAAACCTCTGCCCATTCTCTGTGTGTAAGCTGTCTGAGTTCAAGCTCGCTCAGTCCAAAATGGCCAGGGATCTCACTATCCTTTCTGAGCCAAGGCCAGACATCTCATGGTTTTATGACAGAGGTAAACCTGGCCTTCATAAATACTTCATACACTGCTTTCTTCCATCTGGCAAAAGGGAGCAGAAGAAGCCGAGAGCAAAGGCGAGTTAGGTAAGGACAGGAGTAGATATTTTGACAGATAAGTGAAAGCAAGGTAAGAGGGATTGGAGTAAACAACTGAAGCAAGTGCAAAAACTGAAGAACAATATCCTAAATGCTTTTTTTCACATAAAAGAGCATCTGTTTTTCACAGGGTTAGAGATGTTAAACTTGCACAGAAACAGGCATTTAAATTATGCTATGCTGATTTATGCATAAAACCTAAAGAGGCATACAGTAAGTGCATTTGTCTGTGTGCTGGTGTTTCCTTTCTGAACTGAATTACTTGTGCATATACTCTATGTAAGTGCAGATAGTATGTGTGGCTTGTGTGTTACCAGTGTGAAGTGTTAGCTCAAAGTGAGCAGTGCAATATCCTCCTATTAAGAAATAGCAACATTTTAGTCTCATCTGTTCTATTTTCAGCAAAGGCAAAGCTTTGGCTACACATGGTACATACAGTGTCAAATATTCAGCCCTAATCCCTCTTTAAATATAAGTCCAATGAATGGTAATGCAATATTAGTAGTCAACCAAATGCTTGTTGGCTTAGCATGTCTTTAAGTTAAATGTCTTAAAGCATAAGGTCAGAGAATCAGATTTTTTGTGCTTTTATATTGATGTGTAGGAGAAATACACATCTTCTGATTTTTAACAGGAAGAAATTCATTTTATATGCTTTCATACAGGGTGAGAGCAGGATGATCTCAGGCTAGGATAGTATTCATGAGGGAAATCAGACTAATCATTGCTGCCACTAGAAACTCCCAAATTCCCCAAATCAACACGACACAGTGTGATTTTCTAATGTGTGGTGATGTCTTGACAGATACTGTTCATTTAAGAGTGATTTGGAGAAATGCTTCACGCCCCCAGGGGGGGGATCTGCAAGATTCACTGAGGAGAAAGTGCTCGTTTTAAAAACAGCTCTTATCATTTGGCATGTCAGACTTACTTACTGATTTGCTATTTTACCACAGCTTCCAGTCAGGGCCCACACTACTATAACAGCGTTGACACTGAAGATCTTGTTTTAGAGCTGAGCTCAAAGTGGTCTCACATTTGAGTACATAATTTGAGGAACCTCTTTAACTTGCGTGACAACTGAGAATGATGAAAGTGTGGACTGTGTGTTTTAAATGATACAGTTCCATCATAGTGTTTTTACCAGTAAGGTGGTTACAAATATATGAATCATACTTAGTAAAAAGAAATATATTGCCTAATATACTGCCGCATATATTTTTTGGAGGATTTCAAACTTCACATCAGTGTCATACAAACAATAAGATGCTAACTATTGTAGTTTGGCCTGCTGATTTAATCTGCAGTTCTTGTGACTTACACTATTTTTTTGTCTATTGCAAACTAGTGTCTTGAATTTTCTTAGAAATGAATCCACAAATTACCGGGAAATAATTTTGAAGTTTTCCTCTGTATTAAAGTAAGTGCTAGTTACCTGTAGATCCATGGCTAGGTTTCAAAGAAACTGCTGATATTTAATTAGGCATACTTTAATAGTCCCAGTTTGCCAATGTGTAAACAACTATACTGTAGGCTAGAAATAAGAGCTCAATTTGTAGCCCGCAACGTGAGTCTGTGAATCCATAGCGACATTAAAGTTTATGCACTCTAAAGCTAACATTGAATAGAGAACGATTTCAAATACACTTTTTAACTGGTATCTCGAAAGTGTGTTCTGCACACACACACACACACACACACACAAACAAACACATGCAAACATGCTTTACAATGCATGTGCCATTTATCTGTGTGCTGTTTAATGAGGTCCTTTTTCATGCTCATTTGCATCCCTGACAGTGATGCCATTATGTTGTCACATTTTCTAAAAATAAACCTGATTTAATCTTCCATCAAAAAAAGAAAAGAAAAGAAAAAAAACACCCAGAGAGACACGATAGTTCATCTTTACAGCTGTTTCAGTACACTGTGTAAAAAGCACCCTTAACCAGTCCTTCTGGTCCTCACACAGTATTGAGTATGTTTTTCATAATCATGCAGACACTCATTGATGAACTGGTGCTTTGAGTTGAACTAAGCCTTTATCTGCCCACTGATCAGCATGAATTCTATCTGGTTTGTTACGTTTTCCTACCAGTAACCTCATTATAATGGTAAGAGAGGCAGGGATGAAGCGAGCTTGAGTGTGATGTACACATCCTCTGTTCCCCATTAAGAGTGCAATGGATTTCCCATACTGTCACATTAATGCAGGAAAGAATGAGAGCCAGGTTAGAGTCTTTAAAGAGAGGATGTGGTCAGTAGTGAATGTGTTGGTGATCCTATAGTGAAAAACATGCAACATGATATTAGTCCAGATGAAGATGGTTTAAATTAAGTACACATTTGACACGGCAAGAAAAATAAAGTGTGCTGGTGACGTGTAGAGGGGAAACGTAATGAGAATGGTGCAGAGCGGGAAAATAAACACAATATTATAAAGAGAGAATAGGGTTACTGCATCGGGTCCATCAATAATAATTAAGGCTATATTCTGCTAGAAAGTCTATAATACAAATGTATTTGTACACATAACGTAGCTCAGTTGGTAGAGCAGTCGTCGGCCAACCCCAAGGTTAGTGGTTCGATTCCCAGTTCCCACTGGCTACATGCTGAGGTGTCCTTGGACAAGACACCGAACCCCCTAGTTGTCCCTTGCTTGTCAGTCGCTTTGGATAAAAATGTCTGCCAAAGGACTGTAATGTAATGTAATAACCTGTTTGCTAGGTATGCCCCACTGACTGGACACAAGCTTCTTATTTGCCTAGTATTCAAGATTGACATGCCTGTAATCATTAGACAAATATGATAACTAAACAGAGAGAGATCACATTTTAAATTGACCGAATTCTTAGTTTGTTTGTGAGCGGCATATTTACTGTAGAACGGGGCTGAATGAAATCACAAATAAACTGTCTCTTTGATCTATCATTTTTTCTCATGGCCATCTTGCAGACACAGGGAATGATGGAGAATATTCTGATCATGGTAGTGTACTGTTACCTATCTAGTATCTCAAAATGGCGAAGGGTAAAGTCACACAATTAAATATACATTTTTTTAATCTTATGACCTTCAACTGTCCTTGTCTGTGTTTATAATTAAGTATATATTATTGTGATAAATATTTACTGGTAAATATGAAAAATAAAAAAATCTAAGAATACTTGCACTAAAAAAAACCTTTTGTTGTAGACACCATTTTAAAACCAGAAACCACACTTTAATCCCAAGCAACCCATATTTTTAAGTAGAGTAATGTTTTCTGTGATTTGGGTAAAGGGTGTAATGTAGTTCAGTGTTTTTACCAAAACGCAATAAAAATCTAATTAAAACAAGAGCGTATTTGAAAAAAGAAATGAAATTTAAATCACTGTTTGAGAACAATCTTAAAAAACATGAACACTGGTTATTGTGTAAAATAAAATGTAATAAAATTAAGATTTCCGTTTTCTTATTTTACCCATAAAGCAGACAAAACTCACCTCTAACTTTGCCTTTTGAAGCCATCACTGGAATCCCCAAGTAGACAAGGGGTTAGATGGACAGCAAGTGAGGCAGACACCAGAAAACAGAAAGGAGGAAAGAAAAGACAGAAGACAGAGCATCTGATTAGATAACTGTAGGAAGAACAGTATGCTTGTATCTGTTGCATACATACAGAAACAGCATTGTCTTTATCTTGAATGTCAATCACAAGCACTGAGATCTCCTGATTGTTCAACCCTGCAAGCGAATGTCTCGATTTAGCTCATCAGCAAATTGAGTCCTTACAGTGTGGCATCTTTTAATTAGTGGTGTCACACTATTGCTTTCTAATGAGCATGCAAGACCCACAAGGATGTGGACATACTGTAGATATCGTGCTGTTGATTAGTAAATGCTGTGCTTCACTGTTACCAATAACATCCAAGAAACTATTTCTCTTTTAAGCAGTTTTTTCTAGCACAATAGTCACAGGAAGTTGATAATGTGATTGCATTTCATCTTAGTTGCTGTAAGTTGAATTGGTCAAAAAAAATGGTCAAAACGTTTTGCATGCAGCTTTAATTTCATAGGATTTTACTACCATTTTACAGTAGATGAAGTTTTTTTGCTGATGCCTATACAGTCTGTTTTATGTGTTTACGAATTAATGATTTGTGTGTGTGTGTGTTCAGTACAGACTACAGTCATGCATGCCCACCTAGTGCTCATTCGTATTATGTTGTGAATGACAGCACTATAATCAGCAAGTAGATGCACGGACAGCAGAGAATATGTCACAACATGAGAAGCTTCAGTGAAAACCACATAGGCCAAACATATAAACTTATATAAAAACAAAGGGAGCCACAACACAGAAGATCTAACCAGCAACAAGAGCATCACCTCTTTGACATCGTGCTGGCAAAAACACAGAAAGGAGCCAAATAAACAACACAGATTGTCTATTAGTGTGCACGTCTGTCTGTGTATTTGCGTTTGTATCCCGAGGGAATGACTCTTATGCTTCACACGCACTGCTTTGCCAAATTGATGGATCTATTGGAATGCCTCCAGTGAGCCTCAAAACCTGTACGGCTCTACGAGACAGCACTAAAAAAGAACAAGAGAGGAAGAACAAAGACAATCTAACCGCAGGTGTCGAGTCTGCAGGCTACAGAAATTATTGTGTTTTCTTTTCGATTACAGATTTCTAAATTACTCTCCTTGTACAGAGCGCGAAAAGATTTTTCCATTTTGGCTGATCAACATACTGTAAATAGGTTTCAATTCTTTGTCACAGAGAAAGCAAAAAGTAATCCTGAATACATGCAAGAGATACAAACCAGCTGCTAGACGGCCCGACCACTCTTTCTACTCTCACACACATATTCTTTTGTTTATATTTGAGTGCCATTAAATTCTGATAGCCAATTTTCAGTGACTGATAGAGATGAATGTTTTGTTAGTACGGTTTCACAGCTTTCCATCGGGCAAGATAGATAGAGTGGGGAAGTGAGAAAGTGAAAGAGAAAACTGATTATTTCCTATAATTTAATTCTCAGATTTAATTTGCATGCATTTTTGGTCTGCAGCATCATAGCATCTTCAGTGGCATGTGGCCATGGGACAGATGAGAGTAGAACAAAATGAAAAACCTGTTATGTAAGGAAGAAATTCTTATGAGCTCAGAGCTACACAGTTCCTCTCTTGCACATTCACACAGCCTAAATTTCACACCTTTCTGCTGTGTCACTGGTCAAGAGGAAATGGGTTCAACACAGAAACAGGACAGGTAATGTCACATCTCTACCAACACAGCCTTCTACATGAGACTGATGGCTTTGTGAATATTCCCTCAGCAAAGTCTGACCTCGCTCTATTCTTGCCTTTCATCCCTGCTGTCAAGGTATGAGCTTCCTGTCACAACTGTGGCTCTGTGATCTCTCTCAGCCTATACCCGTGAATAAAAGACATCCAGGAGAAGAAAGACTGAAAAAAAAAACATATATGTTTTTTACAACCATTCATAACAACAGCCCTATATATACACAGCTAGAGCAAGAGAGTAAGAGAAGACAAGCAGCGAAGAAAAGAGGAAAAAATTGTGGGAGTCTTATTCACTACACTCTCTGCACTTGTATCTCTGAGTATTACGGTTACCAGGCAACCATCACAACAGTTGGATAAGTCCTGGCAAGCTTAAATTGAATAAAACACTTTTCACTCTACTCTCTTTTTTCCCCATTTTACCATGCCATGAGCAGAGTATTCCTAATCAGTTACACAATAGCTACCTCTCACATGCTGTCAATACTCCTGATTAGACAGAATTTACTAAAGATACATAAAAAATAGACTGAAAAGGATCAAATTTGGCAGTTTTTATAAAGTCCTGAATTTTAATTCGACTCTTTCATCTGGGATTCGCCTTTTCCATGACTTCACCAGTGACTTACCAATAACATCCAAGAAACTATTTCTCTTTTAAGCAGTTTTTTCTAGCACAATAGTCACAGGAAGTTGATAATGTGATTGCATTTCATCTTAGTTGCTGTAAGTTGAATTGGTCAAAAAAAATGGTCAAAACGTTTTGCATGCAGCTTTAATTTCATAGGA
>OMLM01006242.1:0-21283 GCA_900302695.1 Helostoma temminkii | reverse complement strand
TAGCCTGTTAGTAGAGATGAGTTAACCTGATCTAACATGGACATGCTGATTAAAGGTAAAACTTCTTTGAGCAGTCTAGTTGGGATGGGGTCTAAGAGACAGGTTGATGGTTTAGATGAGTTAATGATTAAGGTTAACTCATCATGATCTACAGGGAGGAAGTGGTCTAAGTAACACTGAGGTCTGATAAACAAATCTAGAGCTGTTGAACATTCAAGTCCATCTATTCTAGTTGCAGGGATGATCTGATCAATTTTTTCTCTAATGGTTATGATTTTATTAGTAAAGAAATTCATAAAGTCATTGCTACTGAGAGTTAAGGGAATACTGGGCTCAACAGAGCTATGACTCTTTGTCAGCCTGGCTACAGTGCTGAAAAGAAACCTAGGATTATTTTTATTTTCTTCTATTAGCAATGAATAATATGTCGATCTTGCCTTACTAAGGGCTTTTTTATATATTATTAAACTACCTTTCCAGGCTAATAGAGATTCATCTGAATTAGTGGAACGCCACCTCCTTTCCAGCATTCTCATACATCTTCAACAATGTTATCATGGGTTTTCTAAGGATCAGTTCTCCTTTTAAATTGATTGATAGCTAAAGATTCCAACTCAGTGTTGTGCTGGGATGATACGAACACTACAAACAAACTGTTTACAGCTCATCTTCTGTGAGCAAATATTCATGTTTGAGCAGTGACAGGACCAGTCAGTGCTGCTTAGAATCAGCTATATTGTAGCTTTCCCTCTCACTTTTTTCTAGTGAGATCTAAACTGTCTGGTAGACTTTGGATGATGTAGAAATTGTGTGTTAGTAAGTAAAACCTTCAGTATTGTTTGGGTTCTCTCGGGGAACCCCTGACTGACTGGGAGAAATCAGATTTCTCATATGCCTGACAGATGACGGTTTAATGTGCTGCAAAATTGGATTCTCTCACTGACTTTTTGGACCGTTATGTGGTGTAGTAGATGTTTAGAGGCCCGAGACGAAGGTGCACTCATAAATGCACAGAGAGAAGTACAATAAGACAAGGGAGGCTGGAGTGAAAGGAGGTGACAGGGGAGGTGTATTTTTCCTAAAGATAACTTCAGAATCTACCACCGGCTTGAGGTAATTCCTCCTGTTTTCAATGCAGCTTCATCTGTCAGGAGGTGTTAGGATCAGGCTGCAGCGCCTCAAAACGAAAGAGGTGAAAAGCTGCAAGAGTTTGGAGAAAATTATCCCACAACACTGGCAGAAGGGCAGGTTTTTGTAAGGTTTGTGGTGAAATCTCACAGGAAATCAGTGAAAGAGATTGAATGAATGACAAAGACCAAGTGTGTTTAAGAGGTGGGGGAAGGAAACATACTGAACTGGGGGTTAAATAAACTGTCAAAAAGTGTGACGAAGGCATAAAAAATGCGGAGAGGGTAAACAGACACAGCCTCTCCTGTTGCATTCCAAGAGCTCTCCATTTTGTTGCAATTTCCTTCCCTCTCCTCCTAGCCCTTCATCTCACTCATTCCCTGCATCCCAATAGTGCAGGCAGCATTTGCCAATTTTCTCCACTCTACGCTGTGACCGTGCTCTTCAATCCTTCTCTGCAGATGGATGAATGGTAAGTGGAAAGATGTTTAAATAGAGA
The DNA here is from genome assembly GCA_900302695.1 of Helostoma temminkii. NCBI lineage: Eukaryota > Metazoa > Chordata > Actinopteri > Anabantiformes > Helostomatidae > Helostoma > Helostoma temminkii. The sequence goes on along the minus strand of OMLM01006242.1, from coordinate 19,656 downwards.
AAAGAGCCAGGGAGGAGAGGTTGGATACACTGATAGACCGACAGGGAGAAGGAGAGGGGCGTGAAAGGGGGCGTTTTTTTTTTTTTTTCAAGTAGGTGGGAGTGTTGAGCAAGAAGTGGTGGATGTGAGAATGGAAAGGTGAAAGCTGGAATAGATGTTTTTTAACCTTGGTGAACACTTAGTAGTAGAGATGGAGAAGAAGGGAGTTAACAGAGAAGGACATCATTTTTCTGAGCGTCTGTAGGTGTCACATGGCAAAAATTACAATTTACACATGTTTACACATTTACACAATGTATTTCGCGTTCGGCATAATGATTAGCTGTATTTTCTTCTTCAAGTCCTTAGTGTCCTATAGCTCATAACCAGAACCTCAGCCAAATACTGTCATATTTGACAAATGTCTAAATAGGGTAGTTTATGTTATGCACATATTTGATTCAGCATCCTAAGAAAGAGAATTAGTGATGAATCACAATATAGAATAAATGGTTATAGTATACAGTACCTACTAGTTAAAGCAACTGAAAGTCTTGCTTTAATTGACCTCCAGTTGTTAAACTTCTCGACTTGCTGGAAACAGTGTATTTACAGGTTACAGTCAGTTTTCTCAAGTAAGATGATTTCTTAACTGGTTAACTTGGTTTCTGAAGTTAAGAAAGATGATCAGAGAAATCTGATTTCTCTGGAGAATTTTTCTGCCATGAGTACACATAGCCAGGTTTCTAATCGACTTTTTATGAGAGCTCATGTGCTGGACAAAGACTGCAAACACTCCCCACTCTACTACTTTTAGCAGAGAACAGCAGCTGGGTGAAAGGAGAAGCCATTACATTACATTACATGGAGTTTCAAATTGTGTCCACTCAAAGTCTGACTCAAACTGATACAATACCAGTCACTTTTCACCTTGTACGTCTTAAATTAAGAACACATCAGATTATTCATCTGCTGCATGTGTACAAATGTTTTCCTGAGCGTATCAGTACATTGTGAAATCACTGCTGAGTGTGGTTAGAGGTGCAACAAAGTGCACTTCTGAGAGGTGAAACACACCAACCTGATGTGAAATCAGTGATTCTGGGGACAGAACCCTCAGTGGATGGATGATTTACTGGTGATTTGTGTATTTCCAGAATAAAACTCCCACAGGATGAGAATCAACCTGAAACCAAGAAAACAACACCTAAATCACCAGACGGCTCCCACTCCTACTAATACTGCAGCTGCAGTGTGTTATACTAAACCATCAGAGAAAATCATCAGTAGAAGGTGCCCCTTGACAGTTCCCCTCTGTTAGATCCTGTGGAGGCACCCACTGGTGGTCCTCCCATGAGGGACTAGGAACCCTGTGTTTCAGGAGAAGACAGAGGGAGCAACGGTGGCTGCTTTCATGATCTGTAAACCTGTAGTCAGCCACGTGGGATAGGGCCTGCAGAATTCTTATTATATACATTACCAGTGAGATGGATGTTATGAGATCAGAATTTTATTCTTACATGTAACAATACTTTTCCCAGCAGCTGAGACTACAGTTGTTTCTGTAGTTTAAAATAAGGCTTAAGGACTCTGTAGCACAGTGGAGGCTACATTGTTGACCCATGAATTAATTGTGGCACCAGTGACACAATAGACAGATTTAATTTGTTACAATCACTTGCTAATTGGCATATAATTAATTTACTCGCAATCATTCATTTATCATCATGTAGTAATAATGATGTTTACAGTGAGAGGCCTTTCAAGGTTATAGCAGTTATTGTTGGGTCCTTCAGTCATGTACACAGATGTGAAAGCCAATGCCAGGCGCTGGGTTGCTTATCTGTTCTTGTTTTGTAGAAGATTCTGCAACAAGCTTTGTTTGTATGGGTTTTATTGGTTGAACTGAATTTGTTCTTTACTTGTCACACTAGAGAAAAGCATAACACGAGGACCCTGTGGTCTTTTCCTATTGTGATGAGTGAAATAAGTCAGATTTTGTGGATCTGACAACCTGATTTTGTCAGATGTGGAGCCACATGGGTTTTCGTAGAGCTACTTCGCCTCCTCAAACCCTATAAACACTCTCTGAAATGTAAAACTGGTGAACTCCTCCTTTAAGTCAGGAGCCTATCAGTATTCTCCTCACTCTTTCGCTAACTCGCCTGCTACTACTGCTGCTGCCTCTGCTGTTGTTCACACAGTAGTTCAGAAATCACTCTTCCACCCCTGCAACTACCTGAAGGCTTTGTCTCCTCAGTGGGGGAAGTTATCAGTATCATTCCCCACCCCCTGCTGTGCTAAGCTTGGTGTTTCCTTCTGGGGAGATGCCAAATATGGATCGTGCACATACTCTACATGAACATAATAATAGGAGGACTTATTTAAGGGTTGTGGGAGCATTATTCTGTTAGAAGACAGTAAATACAGTGTGTGTATTACATTTCCCAGTTACCAGTGACTTGGCTGTTTCCAGCTTTATATGCTTTAAAGGTCTAAAATCAAGGACAAATCAAGGAGCCTGGTTTCTTAGACTGAGAAATGTTGATCTGCCAAGCCTGAACAGGCTTCTTTTTTACAGGCTCCAAATGAATCCACTGCAGTAGCAGGCAGACAGCATGAGCCATCACTGAGACAGACTCAGGTTCTTTTAAATACGTCCCTCAGGGTATTTATGCAGAGTTTACACTGCTCAGTATGCCATCTTGCACTTTATAAATCACGGGGTTGCACATTTTGTCTCCTTTGACTCATTGTATCCGCAAGTGAGCACAAAGCAATCATCAACTCACCACCCACTCATGCAAGGTGCAGATAATACAAAGAAACCCTTAAGGCAAAGCTGATGAGTACAATCCAAACAGGTCCTACTAAAATCATCACCAACTGCAGGATGGATTTTACCCGCCCATGTGACTGAAAAGGAGCTGTGTGAGGGCACAGTGTAGACAGATACATGCTCTTATTTCTGAGCCGTATTTCCTGTAAATATGCTTCAACCTACAGAATATAGAAGACAGGGAGAGAGAATGTGCTGGAGCAATGTGTGGAAGTTTAAAGAAAAAGATGGAAAGAGAACGGGGGGGGGAAAGAATAAGAGAAAAATTGGTGGCAGAGAGAGAAAGAGAGAGAGAAAGACGGAAAGGGGATGTTGGAGCAGTTGCAAAGATCAAAGTGTGTTGAGTTGGCTGTTTATTATGTCAATCCAATATTTCCTCATACAGGGCAAGAGAGTGAAGGAAGAGAGGAGAAAGAGGATCAAAGTAAAACAGTTTGTTTACTGAGTTTTGTTGGTTGCGTGAGCATTTTGAATGTGTGTCTTTAATATTAACGCAAAGTGACATAGTGGGTAATGGGGCAGAAGGAAAACTCTCTAATTGGCTGTATTAAGTGTGTGTGTGTCTGTGTGTTCATTTATTCGTAGCATAACACTGATTCTCACTTTTCAATGTGCTGTCCTCCTTTACTGTGATTTATGATGTATTTATCCACAATGGTGTTTTCACGGATTTTAAAATTTCACCTGTGTCACTGCCCTCTCATTTTGCCTGATTTAAAGCTGCACTAATAAGTGTCTTTATATAAACATGTTGGCATCTTTTAGCTTATTGTTTTAGCTTTGCACCCTGCAGCTTTAATATTTGTGTTCCTCCTCACTGTGATCCCATCTGGCTGCTTTTTCCCAGTAAAAAGACTGTATGCCACCCTCCTAGCACCATAAAGCAGTCAAGAATTCCAACTATGTGTGAACATTTGCTGCAGCAGCAGAATTAAATATATTTTTGTCTTTAGCTGGTGGAGACCAAAATAAGAGCAAATGTTGGTCCAAAGTACATTTAAAGGAACATAAATATGAATATTTATGTTAAAACTATATGTACACTGTATTAACAGCTGCTTCTATCATTCCTTGAGCATATGATTATGATTTACGTTATCCTGTTTAGGAGGGTGGCAGTGGATCAGTTGATAGAGCAGAGCATCCATTGACTCTAAGGTCAGCAGTTCATACCCTGACTCCTCCAGGCCATATGTCGAAGTGTCCCTGGACAACCCACCAATGGCCAAGGTTGCATCAGGGAGGGCATCCGGCATAAAACCCGAGCCAAATAAATCTGCAGACTATGCACCGCTGTGGCGACCTCTGATGGGATAATCCGAAAGGGGGAAGTAATCCTGTTTAAATGTCCTACAAATGTCACACAATTGTAAAATGAACAGTTACACATTTGTCCAATTACTGCTAAACCTTCCACTTAAACATAGGTCATATTTCACAAACTGTACTGCATAGCTGAATATGAAATAGAAACTGTATGCTCCTAAATAGTTAAACAAGCTATGGCTGTGTGCTTTCTTTATGTCACAGAAAAGGCAAACCTTCCAGTCAGGGTTATACATTTTTCTCAGTCTCTGTCATAAAGGTATGTCTGGACACAATTATAACATTTCCTTACATCATTGTATAAGAGAAAAAGCGAACATCTTAAATCGTAACATTGTCTACATTTTTATTCTGGTATTGCCATCAAAGTCCTGGAGTTATAAAAAAAGTCTACTTAGAAGAACTCAGGGACATGCAGTATTGCAGCCCTGACAACATCATCCATCACTGTAAATCCGATAACTCTGGTTATTCTTCTTACATGACATCTGAATGCCACAGTCACTGCATTTGAAGTATTTCTATCTCACCAGACCTGAATATAAAAAAAATCCCACTCTTTTCTTCAACTTGCACTGTCACTGGGTTTATGTAAAGCACACTAATGGGAAAAACTAAACCAAGTTTCAATCAGCTCAGAAAAGGTGCAACACAGACTGTAATTTGTTACATGAGGACAGTGCTGAGCTGTTTTAGGGATTGTTGAATATAATGGAAGCCTATAATGCCTGTGCAGTAAGTTAATCCTGCAGCAGCAGACAGAAGAAGCTTTGTGGTAAATACAGCAGAGGTGTCGAGGCTTCATTGGCTTTATGAAGAAAGAAATGTACCAGTATGATGCCATAAAACAGGCCATTGTTTTAATAGCTGTGTGTGCTTATTTGTGTGTTTGAAGACAGGAGAACAAAGCACAAACCCATCTTGGCACAGACTAATACTCAGCAAGTGACAATCACTAATACTCAACACACTAGATTCTCCAGTACCTCCTGCCCCAACGCTGAACCCACTGTTAGTGTTAGTTATCTTATACACATCCACATATATTATGGCTGCTTTCTAATTCCCAAGTCTTTACACTACATTAAGCCGATTAAACTTGGATTTCAGCACACAGAAAACAAAACTTGTTTGTTTGTGTTTTCAGTTTTTCCACATGCAGGTTGGTTCAAAAAGCTTTTTCTGCCTTTTTCCAATTGTGTCTTCGCTGCTGTCTTGTGGAACAGTAAATAACAGTGCAGACAGCATATTCAAGAAGATGCACATAAAATATACACAATCCTGTCTAGTATAGTTTCATCACAAAACAGTAGAATAATTTTAGACACATTAAAACAGGACGCATTACAGTTTTATATTGAGGCTGTTGCGGGAAGCATAGACAACTGCAAAGTTGTATCAAGGTTTATGTCAGAATCTCTGTGGTCACTTTAGTCTGGTATTGTATATTTTTGCCAACCTGCAACAGGCAAGTGCACCTTTGTCCAGCAAATAAACCCCTGTGATATCAAACCAGATCAGTTGCCCTTCGCACTGACTTGGCTTCGTGTCACACTTATATTCTACAATCAAACCTTTGTTGTGGGCCTCTCTGTGTCGTTTAGTCTGGAAAGCTGTAATCAGACAGAGGCATCCTGTACCCTTCAGCCAAAACTGAAGTCGCCACTGGAAATAAATGATTATTCAATAAAGTCAATGAAGAACTGTCTGTGGCCGCCACAATATCCACAAGCAAACATAATTAGACATTTGCTAATACATGATTGTCTGAAAAGACAACCACTCGCAAAAACAGCATATATACCCAGTGAAGGCAGTGCAGACATTCACATTCATCCGTATGTCTCTTCATGTATTCTCCCCCTGCACAGCCTCTCTCCTCTCTGAATCACAGGGGTGTGTACATGCTTGCTAGCAAATCTAGAAATGATAGAAAGTTATTGTAGGTATTGTAGCTAATTCACCACATATGCAACAGTCCCCAAAATCAGGTCTATGTCATATTAATTTGGGAGAATTCGGTTGAACAACACTTTTAAATTCCGTGAGCTGAACTGGGTGTGGGTCCAATTGTGGCACAATCGGTCATGGTCTTCACCAAAGGTGAGCACTGTCTAACTCTTTGCTACTGGGTGAAATAAATCATAGGTCAGGCTGAAATGCTGTGGTGCAGGGCTTGATGTTAGGACCTTGGCCAGTAAGATTCTCACTAATCCCATTATCAGATATGGACCTCACTTTCCCTGCAGACACATGGTCAGATCAAACAGGGGCAAGTGCCTCATTTCACTTGCCATGTTTTAACATCAACAGGCATAGAAGTGCAGGGAAACAGCTAGTCCTCTGATGAAGTGGTTGACCACCGTGTTTCAGTTCAGTTTGCTGCTTTCATAGTTTACTTTATTGATAAATAAAAAAAAGGGCTAAATATCAAATGTGGTTTACTGAACTTAAATTGCTCACTAGATTCTAGATTTATTCTGTTATGGTGTTTAACTTTTGATGTCATTTTTAACTCCCCTGTTCTCTTACATTTTGTTATTGAACTTATTCTAGTAAAATTAATGTATTATAGTGCATTACAAGAATTTTTTTTTGTTAACATTTTTTTTAAATCATACGCACCCACTGTATTACTTTAAAGCACCCCTTGGGTTACTCCGGGTTACCAAAAAAAAAAAAAAAACTAAAAAACTGCTCTATTGCATGCATTACGAAAACAATGTAAAAATATTTTTGACTTTTCCTACAATGGATCTAGTTGCTGAAATAATAATAAAATATCTTAATAATAAAATGTCTTAATTGTACTTCTTCTACATTGATGCACTTGACCTCACTATTACTTAAATATGATGCTACCAAATAATTCTAAAATGGATCCTAAAAGTAGTGTGACCCAGGACAAACATTTTATTAGTTAATTCAGTCTGAATCACACTCTACACCAACCAGTAACATCAAATTATCAGCATACTTTACTGTTTTTATTGTGGCCTACTGTTTCTATTCCCATTTCATTATTTACATTTTTAAGGTATAAAGACATGAAAAGAGAAACTACATATTACTGTAACGTTCCCTGGGCCACACTGCCCTGTTATATTTGCCTTCCCCATTTGAGTTCTGTGTTTAGTGGGCACGGCCATGAAAATTTCCAGCTACCGGTGCCTGTGATTGGTAGTCAGCCTCCAAAGCCAGTCCGTGAGAATGGATGTTTGTTTGTTTTCTTCATGCAGCCATGTTCTAACCTTTTGTTAGCATTTCGTTCATCTCTTGTTGATTGTCTACTTTGTGTTGTAGTATATTTATGTATATTTTGTTTACAACTTGTATCCTTTTATTGTCTAAGAATAAATGTAATTTCTTACATGGTCAAATATGCAACTCGTCCTACGTTACTTCCTTCTCCCCTAGACGAAAAGGGAAAAGCAACAATTACTGATGTTTTTGTTGTCATTTTTCCATGGGAAATACATTTTTTGCTGTCTTGAAGTATGTCTGCTCAGCTGGGTTGCTCAAGTTTACCCAAGGTAACAGCAGCCACAGGCACAGTGAATACAGAGCTGTTGAAATGTGATGTGTCAATAGCTGCTCAAAGCAGGTAAATTACTGCAAAATTAGTATGTTTTCTTGGAGAGTCAGTGCAAATGTTTTGCCTTGAGTTCAACTTTGGTGAACTTTGACAGGTTTGCAGTGTTGACTAATAGAAAAGCCTCCAGACAGTGCTGACATTTGAGGGAATGGAAAGTTTGAGAGTCCAAAATGGATGCAACTGTCATAACTTATTAACTGTCCCGTTTCATTCACATTTATTACTGTGTACTGCATTTTTGTGCCAACAAAAAGGGACAGAAGCTGATGGCACAACTTTAACTGTTGTCCCACTAGCAAACAATCTAATTAGACTGCCAAATAATGACTATATGCTATATGATAATAATGATTATGTGCTAACTTGCTAGATGAGGAATATTTCTTTTTCATTTCATTTACTCTTTATTGAATAGAATCTTTACTTTTTCCTGTGGAGACCGGCTACGATTAGCATATTACCAATTTATTATGGTGTTTATTCACCAAGGCCCTTAAACCCATTCATACCAACTTAGCAACTGTTTCACTAGAACTAGCAACTTTCTCCTACATCGACTTCTTAGGCTAAATGATTTTGAACCTGTGAACACGCTCTTAACTGTGCCTCTCCAGGCTCTATTCAGTGAGTGGGGAAAGGCAAATTTGTGCAGTGAGCATGTGTATACCAATTAACATGATGATCTTTTTGAGGAGGCATACTTACTTTGAAAATAGTTCTCAGCACTCCCTTTCCATCGAGATACATTTCTCTGAGCCAAATTCTGTTGTGACCCACCTTTGTTCTTGCAGACCTAGAAAATCAGTGAGCTAGCTACAGTTCAGAAGTTTCATTAAGTCATGCAGGCGTGCTCACATCTCATACACAGTGTCACGGTGCCCTCCACTTGCAGAAAGACTGATGTTTGTACTTCTCCATGTGGATGCATTAGCACCACTGAAGACATTTATCACCCTTTAACTTCATCAGTAATTAGGAACTGAGCAAAATGTTACGCTGAAAGAATCAATACTCGTCGCACATCACTCTCTTTTACCTCCTCTGTGTCTCTATCCTTGACTGTTGTTGGCATAGCAACATTCTACTTCCTCTAAATTATGGTGTGGCAGCCAATCAAATACGAGCACTGACCCTGGAGAAGCAGTGATAACAAATCAGAGAAGAAGTGTGAGGGTGTGTGCGTGGCTTAGTGCTGGCGCTGGGTGATATTCAGTACTGGACACTCACGTCCTCATGTCTTGTTGAGCAGAGACCTTTGACTTGAGACTGTCTGATCTATTTTTCATACTTGTGATGGCCCACAGCCTACTCCATTTTCTCCACTCCTCTTTTTCACCTCTTCTCATCCTTGACGCCTTTTTACCATCTGGTAACGTTTTTCAGAGTATCTCTTCTCTACCACTTAGGTTTGATGATACCTCTTCCTGTTAGGATGGTAAAATGGACTCTGTCTGTCTCTGAACATGTACAGTAGAGAAGACCACCTATTTTCTATAAGATTATAGTGCAGCTAATATACAATAAGGAAGATAAAGTTTCCCCTATATGGACCCGGTTAGCCAGGTTAGTTGTTTCTAATACTGTCACCCAGACGGCAGCAGTTTCTTTTTGGGTGATGATATTGTCCTTGATTTACTACTATTATTATTTTTTTTGTTCCACAAGCCTCAAGCTTTTTAATAGGTAATGGGCATCAATTAAGCAGGACACCCAGCTGGTCTGGGTTGGAGCTGATCTTGTCCTAATGGGTGTATGGATGACAGTGTGTCTGTATAAGTATGTTCATATTACAGTGACTAAAATGTGATGTAATAATTTGTGACTATTCAGCAACCTGATTTTCCCATGGAAAAAATAAAACACCTGCTAAAGATCATAAATAAATCTAGTTGCAACTGTAAATGCATTGAAATCACCTGGAAAAGTAACTGCACTATTGATATACTCATTTAAGATTAGGAACTTGTGATGGTTAGTCTTCTGTCCAACTTGATTTCGACTTGCTCTAGCGTCACACATACAGAGCTAAGTACAGTCTGGCCTTCTGGCCCTTTTGTTACAAACCCGGAACAGACACAAAGTATTCAACCTGAATGTCATTGGATGAAGTCACACTAGTTCCTAACCCAGAGACTGGCCTTGCACAGTGTTTACATAACTGGGTATCTGTGTTTGTTTGCTGACAATCTCTCTTTAGCATTAATAACATGCCAGCTGTCAATACAACTGGGACAAAGCATCAAATAGTCTGTTCTCTGTATGAAGCTCTCTGACTGTGTCTCTTTGTTTGTTCTATTATGTCCTATTTTAGTCATTGTAGTGTTTCACTCTGTCCCATCTGCTCTACACTTAATCCCCTTATGGCCGGCCACAGCTAACCTGCTGGGAATTGACAGCTCTTTCTTTTTCTCAGCATATTTTATTCTGTCTGTGTATTAAGGACGTACTGTAGATTCACAATTGTGTTTGCAGCTGGGAAATAGGAGCATTGAACAACAGATTTACTAAAAGTACCCTAAAACACCGCTGTTAAACTGTTTCATGATGATGAGTACCATCATCATCATCATTTACTCCTAAAAAGACTACTTTTACAAATCTTTCCCACTTCAATATATTTGTTATTCCTCCACATTTCATTTCTTCCCCATGTATCTGTTTCAAAAGTAGTGCTACATTTTTCTTCTTCCCCTTTTCCTCCTAAGCATAATTTATTTTCTCAGAAACTCTGGCAGATCAGCAAATAAAAAGATCAAACCGTATCTGGGAAGAGTCGCAGTGCTTTTTTTAAATCAGTGTATTAACAACTTCTGAAAAAAAGAAAAGTATTTCATAGACATTTGTTTGGGTAGAGACTGAATTCTTTGACGTCCCCTCTGTGGTCACCATGAGGCTCATATTTCTAAATTCTAGCGAGTTATCTCGACTCCTGACTTTGACATGGACCTTCTTTTAATTTGGCACATCCATGCCAGATTATATGGCACATCCATGCCAGCCATCCATGTCCCACCGCGGTGGAGCATTAGTGGCTTTGGACCTACAGTATTAATGACATTCACATCAGACTTGGCTATTAACCTACTTGACTGTGCTGTAGAGTATGTGTGTACATGTGCATGGGCCTAGCATTCTAACTAAATGTTAGCATGACAAGAATATGAGCCTCATTGAAGAAGAAGAAAAAATAAAACCCACTTACAGTTTTCACAAATATTCTGACATTCATGAATATTTTCTTATTTGGCATTAGCTCCTAGGTAGGAAAAAATCTATGCACACTAAAGACTCTTATGCAACATTTCAGTGCAGATATGTTTGAGTAAAATATTTTACAAAGCATGTTTTTAATGAATAATTATAGTAATAAACTCCACAAAAGCACTTCAAGTCACTTCGTAGGACATCACCATGAAGCATGATCTTCCCCTTCTACACTGCACTGAGGGGGCCCATGGTAAATCAGAACACCTAGAACTTACAGTAGTAGATAATGGGATTCACCAACATTAGAATAAAGGAACATTCGTATGTAAAAGTAGGTATGTCATGAATCTAATGCAAATGTTTCTCAATGGTGATATTGATGAATGAGGCCTATTGAACATTAAACAATAAATAGCAATGTCACTGTTAGCTTGTTAGCATTTATCCCAAAGCACTGCTCTACATAGGTTTTACCTCACAGGATATTCACTCTAGAAGACTCTGGACTCTAGAAGGGCTTGTGACTCAACCTGATTTTGGAGGTTGTAAACTCAGTAGTGCTGTTGATTTACTGAACGCTTCTTCCAATAAGATATGAAATATGTTTTCTAATACAAATGCTGACTATCAAAGGTACACATGAAGCATGGGCAAGATTCCCAGAACAAAACATTATACATGAAAAGCATTATTGTTGTTGTTTCTCTGGACTCTTCTGTCATTTTCTAAATGTTTGTTTTCCTACAAAACTCTCGTGCAGAGTTGTTTATCATTTGTCTGCCAATTGATCTGTGCCACATTTTCATTAAGTCATTAATTTGCTCCTGCATTTGTTTAATTGTTTTGTTCTCTCTACACTCTCCATCTTTGTCTTTTATGGTTATTGCATCAATATACTGAAAGTAACAAAGTAGCATTTTACTAATGTTTAGTGCTTTTGCCTACAGCCCAGCCTTGACTGCCTCTACAACACTGTGACAACTGTACCTCGACAGTTTTAGTTTTACACTTTGTTGTGAGGGAACGTTAATAACAAGTATTGCACACTAAAAAGGGAAATCACTGGTTGTTTCGTCTAATTAATATTCTATTGATATTACATAAATGTTTAATGTTTTACTATAAGCACCATTGTGGTTATCATTCTTCCTATTTCTATAAAGAATAATTGCTTGTTAATTATCCTTTTCTGATGATTAGTGTATTCCAATATGTCATGAGTTTTTTTTTGAGAAACAGAGATGTATGTTCTATTTGTTGCATTCAGGGGCAATGCTTTATCACTGGATTTTCATCTTTTGCAGACTCACAGTCCAACACATGGTACTAAAAAGTGTCTCTTGTGACCTGGACTGATGTAGGGCAAACACGCACAGGAAAAACCCCTTCATCATCCTGTCATCTGGTTCTGTGAGGTACAAAATGAAACCTCAGATGTTTTCTCTCAGCAGACCTAAGGAGGTTTGATAAGTGACACAGTAAGACCTTACAGCACGACATGTTTGGACTGCATGTTACAGCTGAACCTGCTACTGTACCATATCTTCCAAACGCAGTGGCTCCTTAACTTCTGCTGCCTTAGTACTGTTTGTATCTCTTTTAAAATGTCTCTGGCATTGAGCTAGAAGAATCTACTTTAAACTTACTTTTGTTTGTCTTGTTGCCCCCCTCCCCCAAAAGTAATAAATGTAATTCATAAATCTCATATGTCTTGCACCTCTGTGATGACTCACTGTCTGTCCAAAACCCTAAACTGAGTTAGAAAACTTGGTCAACAAAAAATCAATACAACAGATGAACTGTTGTGCTGTCAAAACTCTGAACTCACACTGTCATTACAGAGCTTCTGCATTTTGGAATAAAGGTGATTTCATTTAAATTCAAATATCACAATTATGCCATTTCCATTTCAGAATATTTCCATACAACTTATTCATACTGTAATATATAAAATATAAAGCAGATCTGCAAACCTTTGTGAGTTTTTTAGTTTATCTACAAGTCTATCTAGACCCTTACTGCATAATCAGTAAATTATTAATCACTGATTAACCTATTAAAAGGTAAAGGTTAATGGCTTTTTGTGAGAACCAATTAGTAACCTTAAATAAAAACCCGCACCCAAAATAATTGATAATTAGTTAAACTGCAGTTCTTAAATTAATAACTGAATGCTTTAAGTTACTAAAGTGTTCCCTCAAGATACAATTAAATATCTCAAATTATTTTGTCAAATTATTAACAGGTTGATATAGCCGGATCAGTCAGTCAGGTAGGAGAACGTCTATTCTCATTTTCAAGTTACTAGTTGTTACAAGTTGTAAGTCTCTTAGTTGGTACAGTACCCTACATTTTCAGCACTTATAATCAGCATTGGGCTGACATGTGCATGTGTTACTGTGTAATACAGCTGCAATGTTACATACTGTAACACAAATTTAACCTATAAGTGACTCTATAAGTGGCCCCTCAAATGCTTGCTAATATTTTCATCTGCAGCCATATAATAAAAGAGCTTCATAACAGCAAAATGTCTCTCAAAAATCATTTTCCATTAGCCAGCAAAGGGGCAGTGGGGCCTGAAAGCCAGAGGCCTAAGCAACATAGTCATAGAAGTTTACAGTACATGACTGTCTATTCTATGTCCTGTGTTGTTTGTCCTCTGGCTGTAGCATAATGAATGAAATGCTGCAGCAGCAGCAGGAGAGGAGGCCGTGCTTCAAAAAACAAGGGGAGGAGGTGTTCAGGGCCATGATGATCAGGATGATCACAATGGGGACCCGGGACAGTTCATGTAGGTTGAGGCTGATAACTCTGGAGGGCTTCCTCTCACCATTACAGGAACAAACCAGTTCCAGGGTGATCATTGGTAACTCAAACATCCCCCATATCCAAAATGGTGCAATCAATGAAGTAGACAGAGACATAAGACGTTGTTGAGGTAGAACCAGAGAAATGTCAGAGTTAGAGGACCAGGATGCTTCTATGCAGATGTCATTGACTGACACCACCCTGAGCAGGAGCGCTGAGTAGCTACCACACAGGTCATGTTTGCTTATATAAAACCCCTTTAGACTGATGAGTAAAGCAGTTAATATGAAATATGGTCAAAATATACAGTATGACCACTCATAAGAATATATGATCACAATTCGGATTAATTATTTTGTCTTATGTTCAGTTTGGTTGTGGACAAGTACCACTAACTTTGCAACATATATTTTTCATTTTCATGTTATTGTTTCATTTTCCTTGTATATAAAGCAGAAAACCTGCACTTTATTTAGTTTAACACATCACTATGCTGTTGAGTCACCTGTACAAAAATAGACACAGGTAAAATTCACTTGGAGCTAAGGGACAACAATTTCAGACCACTATTGAGTTTTCAGGGTTTCACAGAAGGTCCAAAAAAGACATGCAGACCTCAGAGGACTAATTATCTCTATAAACTGCGCTCTGTGAGTTTGCACCTCTGTCTTATCCAGTTGTCCGGATGGATGATTGATTTATGGTGCCAGGGTTTCTAGTTTGATCCAAGACAATTAAGTCCAGTTCTTGACAAGCAGATCTGCTTTAGTTTTTACTGTTCATTGCTTCTTAACTCACATTCTTGATGCCCAATTGCAAAAACCAGACCATAAACTATTTACAAGCAATACATTTGCTGAACAATGCCAAGATTTATTTTACACGATTCCCAATTCAAAAGTTCTACTCACCCATGCTGGATCTCTAATTACTGCTCTCTGTTGTTACACTATAAGTTAATTATGTCCTGCTAAAGCAATAAAAGCTACTTTTGTGAAGATTATAATGTTTAGTTTTGTTCAAATTAGAGAGGTGTTGATTTAACTGATTATGATCATTATGGAGGCTGTTGAAATGTTTTTGCTATTAGCCTAGCCTCATTGATTAAATATGAGGGTGGTGTTTTGTAAAGTGTTATACGTTGTGCTTTAAAGCTCTTTATGCCACGGGTGAATGTTCTTTAATGGTTGATGAGTATGAATGCGTGTAGGTTTTCTAGAAGCTTGTTGGTTCATTGAGGTTGCTACACACTGTGATCTACGAGCTTTGTCATTCAGTTTATTCTCATCATAACATCATTACAGCTTGGGGATGTTGTAGGGGTGGGGTTAGCTTTTCTGAGCATGACTATCTACTCGACTATCTTCCAAACTTGTCCACTTGTATAAAAAAGTTGAGCACTACCACTTCAGAAAGAGATTATATTGATTTATTGGAGGAGAGTTGTATTAAAAAGTGTAAACAGGTACCTGTTCATATGCTTTCAGTCTCATAAATCAGGATGTGGTGATCAGTTCTGTGAATACAGGAGAGGCAATGGAACAAAAAGGACTATGAATATCAGTAGCACAAAGAACATTATGCTACTGGCAGAAGAAGAGAAAAACACAAGAAATTTAATCAGTATACAATTTCCTGTGAGAGTAATATAAGTTCCCACACTGCTGTATATCTGAGCTCTGAATGCATTAGATATTAAAGGCAATCAAGGGATGATAGAGGACAAATAAAGAGAGAGACCCCCCAGTATTCCACTTCATTGACCACTACTGACAATATCCTCCATCAGTTGGCCAATATGCTGATCCAGCCCATTGTGCTGATCTCTAAAATGGTTTTTAACCTGGAGGAAGGTGAGAAGAGAAATAGCAGAACATTTAAGACTATCATTAAAAAGGGAAGAAAAACAAAAGGGAGAAATAAAATGAAATAGAGGAAAGGTGACATTAAAATTGAACAGAGCCCAGTCCCCTTCAATGGGGCATCTCATTCCTCAACTCTGTTTACTCCTGGATCGGTACGTGAAAAATACACATAAATATGAGCTGCTTTCCACTCTGCCTTGTGAATGTGATGCATTTTGGAAACCTGAGCAAGAGGAGACTGGATCTCACCAGGAAGTTGAGTTTGTGCAGGACAGTATATTTTTTTGTGGGTGCCACCACTGTGGGCACAAGTGTCATAACCATGAGGAGATGCACTGTTACCAGTTGAAACATCATTAGTAAGGGTATAAGCTGTAGGTAAAAATAGCAAGCACACGTAGCCTCTGGTCTTTACCAGTTTCTGCACAGTTTCTGAAAACCCAAAAACAAATCAATAATTTTTTTCTTCATTAAAGTCATTCATCATTATCTGCAGCCATGCAGTGGTTTTACTTGTCTCACAGTGTTAGTGTGCTGTCATTAGGGTACAAGTAGTTAACACATATGAGCCGTTAGGAGATCTACAAAAGGCTATACTACCACTAACCAAAGACAACCTTGAAAAATGATGCCATGCACCATTTGCTATTTACAATTGACAAACAGGTGGGTAAGTGTTTCTTTTATAACTAGTGACTATCTGTGGACACTGGGGTTTCAGTGACTGATCAGATGGCGTGAAGGACATTACATGCCTCTACGGGCAGCTTCCAAGAAGCAACATAATAAAAAAATGAGAACTTACAGTTTTTTGGGAACATCTTAATAATTAATTAAATGAATAATTATTTTTAATTATTTCAGTTTTTCAGTTTATTTTTAGTTTTTCAGTAAATGTTCTTTTTTTACTTCTGTTGTGTGCTGCTGACTATCATACCACACATTGCAGGTTATATCACACAACCCCGGCAGGTAGACAGAAGCAGTTATGAAGACGTCTGGTGACTTCATCTCTTTGTACCTCCACATCTCTAGGTTTTTTCACTTTTCAGCTTGCAGTATTCAGTCACCTACCTGACACCTGTTCAGATGACATCACTTGAAGACATTTATCAGACTTCACACAGATCCCTCTGGAGCACAACAGACTTTATGAATTTTCTTTCCACATATAAAAACCTATAAACAGACTTTGATGATCAAAAATCAGTGAAGTTCCTCTTTAAACAGAACCACAAAGAATGTAGTCATGCTTTAGTTGCCAGGAGCTAATGATTTAGAGACTAACTTTGACACTTTGTTGGCACTTTCTATATAGGCCTTTGGTCTGTTAATCTAGTAATGTAGTATTTCATTCTTCAAAAATGAAATGCCACCACATGAAGAATCCATATTTAATTTGGGGCTAAATGTAAGGGTATGAATGGCCTGCTCATTATTTAGAGCTTATCCATATGCAGACCATGTGTTAATACCAGGTATTAATTCAGTCTCTGTCCATCTTTTTCTTATATCTCGCTCACTCCCCTGTGACTGAATCAGCGTTGAAGTGGACTCCTCATCTAAATCTGCTATTGCACCTCTGCTGTTTTCATTTAGACAGGTGATATTAAGAAGTCTTTGGATTATTTGGATTAAGAAGGGGAACCCACAAAACAGCAGACGAAATGATAAGATAGGCCAGCACCTCCTTCACACTCTTTCCCACATGACTGCCACTGTGATTTGAATCAAAAGTAATTGATCTACAAAAGTAAACATCGCAACAAACATTAATTTAATTATAACTGAACAATACAATTTGCTTCTTACTAGTTTTTTCCTCCAATTTTTTAAATTGACAAAGATGGGATGCAAATGGACCTGTCCAGAGCGTACCCCGCCTCTCGCCTGTATGATAGCTGGGGTAGGCTCCAGCACCCCCGCGAACCCTGCAGGAACTAGGTGGTCCAGAAAATTAATGAATGGGATGTAAAGGGTAGTTTTTGATTAAAGTCTGTTAATATAAATCTGAGTCACAGAATTGTTTGAGGTGTCAATCATCGTGACAGTGATGTACAGTTAGTGGATGGTTCTTGAATAGAACTAACTTTAAGTGTCAATGCTCAATCTGTATTCTGAAACAAATACTAAACCTGCACACAGCTGGTGACCAGCATAAAACTTCAGAAATTGGTGGAGACCAAAAATGAGCTCAAAGGAGATGAAATATTGATGGATATAAGTATTTTGCTCCATATCTGGTAGATACACAATATACACCACATGCCCTGAAACAACTGGTAGACAAACAAAATTATGTTGAGGGTGTGATTATAGTAGGAGCATTTAAGAGCTGTGACAAGGCTTAATCAAGCTGTGGATAATGAAGGAAGCCAACTTCAGGGGAATGATAATGTTAATGTTCGCTAGCACATTGGTGATACAGCAAGTTTATGTAGAGTTCTAAAGTGTCAAAGCTGTGTGTCTATTAGCTGGTTTCGAAAAATGTCTGCCTTCTAGTGGCTATAAATATATAGTTTTAAAATCAATCATGTTTGTTTTTCTTCATAAAAAAAACAGCTGCACTGCACTGGAAAAATGAGCAGACATACAGTACTGGAGTATATCTAGATAATAAAGTGGAAACCAGAGAGATACTGAGAAGATCAGAGAAACTGAAAAGGTTAGCATAAAAGCATGACGATAGAAGATACGTTATGTGCTACTGCCAACAGACTACATCAACCTCTCTCTCTCTGTCCCTCAGTCACATGTGACTTTCATCTGGATTAGTGTCAAAGGTGATTGACAGACACACTAATCCAACTGGGGTTTTGGCAATTCTGGACTTAACAGTCGATAGCTGGCCTATGTGTCCAAAGCTTGAGCTGTCTACCTTAAAGGGGAAAATACACAGGTGAGGCACACAGAGTGTGGGGAGGGTCATGGCATTCAGTTATGGCATTTACAGCAGTTGATGGTATGTGTGTGTGTCTCAGAATGTGCCTGTGTATCTCACCTAGGCATCAATCTAAATAAAATACCTTCACTAGTATTGTGTGGTCAACATGAGGCATTTACTTTATCAGCTGCTTCATCATGACGTGATGTGGAGGAGGTTTCATTCATACATACATGTAGATGTATCAGGCGAACAGGGTTTTTATTTCTACAAGAAAAATGCATTACCAGACAGAATGATAGTGGTGTTTTGGTATTTTCTGTAGCAGCTACTACAGGGCAGGCACTAATCATGTTTGTTAGTCAGATATGCTTTTTTTTTTTTTAAATATATCTGGCTCCATGTACCTACAGTAAAATTTATATATCTAACCGTCATTACATTATAAAATAGTATATGCTTCACATCATTACACTTATACACATCTCTATGTTCTCATAGACTAACATCTCCCAATCCCAAAGTTATTATCACATCAAATGCTGCTCTGCACTAAACCTGACACCCAGATGGCATCATGTTACTGACACAGTTTAGCAGCACTCAGATTGTTGTTGCCATTATAATATTTAAAAAAAGCTTCTTTAAAAGAATAAATAAATAAAACTATATGCTCATAACAAAAGTGCTGCTCATCTGTTTGTGCAACAAAAGAAATTTTTCAGTGTACTTACATCTATCTGTATCAGATTAATTGGCTGTATCACTGTAGGTTTATATAACATGTTCTACAGTGGAGACTGTTTAAACAATTTCCTTCGTTCAGCATCACCATCAGTGGGTATTTTGATGGCTGAGAATGCTACACATTTGATACTTACTTTTACCTTCACCTGTATTAACAGAATGAGGTATAACAGGAAGCAAAATCAGATTCATTGTTCATATGGGGGGTCCCAGGGTCTTTCTGTGTGGAGTTTGCATGTTCTCCCCGTGTTTGCAGGGGTTCTCTCCGGGCACTCCGGCTTCCTCCCACAGTCCAAAGATATGCGGTCAGGTTAACTGGGGACTCTAAATTGCCCGTAGGTGTGAGTGAGAGTGTGAATGGTTGTCCGTCTATATGTGGCCCTGCGATGGACTGGCGACCTGT